>CAOKZL010000511.1:932500-1171005 GCA_948472985.1 Iguana delicatissima | reverse complement strand
CTCTACAAATATCCATTCAGCCTTTCCATCTCTTCAGTCTTTTCCTTATCTTAGCAGGCATCAGCAATGTTAGTCTCCCCCAGTGTTGCCATCTTTTAGTTCCCTACCCCAATTCCATGTTATTTATTCATGTGGCAAATCATAAAATCACTACTGACACATATAATTAATTTTCCATTCGAGAGGTTAATAAATAGGAAACGGGAGGTTTTGTTTTCTTCTTTTCGTATAATGCAGAGGATTCAAAGTATTTTTATAAACCCAAGACCCCTTTTCTTTTTAGCCACCTTTTATCTTCATAGAGCTCCTGGTCTTTAACAACTGCAGAAAATGCACATATTCAGCCTGTACAGCTTCCCAGCACACATCATTTATTCAGCCGGTACCTAGATTACACAGAAGTATAACCTGTGTTGTGAAAACAGTAAAAGAGGCCAGGAATTTAAATAGCCTCATTCTCTGGCACTCTAGTCTCAAGGCTGTTACTCTTGAAGAGCCTGGTTCCTGCCATCTAGTGGCTTAATGACTTGGTGTCACCTAGTAATTCAATACAGTGTGGCAAGCTACAAACAAATTTTAATTAGTTAAAATTATTAATTTCTAAAACAAAGAATAATCCTATGATGCAGATCCCCAGGGTTTCCCTAGTCTGCATAGCAAGTTTCAGACTTAAGTCTCAAAGCCTTGGCTATTCTCTCTGCCTCTTTTAACATTACAAGTGAAAAATGGACACCTTGCAAAAGCATTTATATTTCATTTAACCTAAAAAGTAAGTTGAACTACTATCCTAATGCTTCCTTTAAAAAGGGCTACAATTCATTTTATGCAATGATTAATTCCATGAAATTGGCGAACATGTTATTCAGCAGCCTGCAAACAAATTTCTGTGTCACGGGTAGGTAACTGTGGAAGGCTAGGGAACCACATCATCTCCCCAAGAGACCTTGGAAAGCTGTACCACCCCACCTCTCCTGCAATCAATCAATCAATCAATCAATCAATATTTCAAAAAAATTAAAAATTGTCCTCCCCATGTTTGGGGGCTTTTCTGGGCCATTTTAGGCCCAGAAGATGCCTTTTTTTAACAACAGGAAGTTAGTAGAAGTCACTTCTTGTATCCAAGAGGCCTCACTTGGGCATAAATTAGTCTAGGGTCCCCAAACCGTGGCAGAAATATCCACCTTCCCCACTAGATGGCATTTTGGGACAAAAAAAATGAAAACTTTTGCAAAAAGAATTCTATACCCCTGGAGACCACAAAAAATGAAGCGGTGTGTGTGTGCTATACTTTGCCCACTCCTACTCTATATGTTTGAAATCTTTGTAAGTTCACACAGGTACTATAAGCACCTAAAAATATTCTCCTATGGGTGAGGTTGTTCAAAAGCTCTTTCAGCCCCAATTCCAGCCACTGCAATAGTGATGCTTCCCTCACCATCCAGTAGTACCTGGCTTCTGCCCTCTAAGAAGAACAGTGAAGTAACTTTGCATGGGTAATCATCATGGCCAGTTCTAGGAGACTGGTTTCAATTGATGCCTGCAGCTGCCAAAAAGGAAAGCTGCTAAAGGTACCCAGGACTCATTCACAATATAGAATTATAGTGTTTTTATTTCACTTTTACTGCTCTGTTTCTACCCAATGGAATCCTGAGGTCTGTAGTCTGATGAGGCACTGGAGCTCTTTGACTGGAAATTCTAACTGTTTCTCCTTCACCTGCAAATCCCAGGATTTGATAAAATAGAAGCATGGCAGTTAAAGTAGAGTAATAGTGTTATAATTCTGTAGTGTGAATAGAGCCCTAGAGACTTGAGATGCAGGGACTCTGCACCCCTCAGGCTACTATGTGGGCTAGACCACTTTAAACAGCAATGCTGCATAGTCAAAACAATCCAAGTACCGCTTACCTACCCATTCAGAAGTTCTCTTTTCCAGAATAACTCCTGAGATGTATATCCACTTTTTTGCCCTTTTTTGTTGTTGTGTGCCTTCAAATCATTTCTGACATAAGGCAACCCTATCACTGGGTTTTCTGGAGCTAAGAATTTGTGGTGTACCCAAGGTCACTCAGTGGGTTCCCATGGCCAACTGGGGAATCAAACCCTGGTCTCCAGGCTCCATAATCTAACACTCAAACCACTATACCATGCTGCCTCTCTGCCCTTGCTAACGGGTAAATGTGCAAAGTTCCAACATTACTGGGAGGTATTGATGAGCATAACCAGCAACAGCAGCTGTGCATGTGTACACATGCATTCGTTAATAAAGCTGTTAATTAAAAATGGAAATGGAAATATTCCCTCCAATAGAATATCAAAAGGTTTCTGTTCCAATGACATATTAACTGATGAAAAACAGACTAGAAACCTGCCAGGAAATGCACCCTGTAGTTTCATTGGAGTCTCTAAGGCACACCCCTTAAGCAAGATAATGCAATCTATTATCATTTTTTCCCCTTCCTGCTGAGCCTTGATAATGTTAACTACAGAAGCGGATTGCTGTGTTCTAATCTTATTCTCAAGGAAACTTTTTTTTTTTTGGCTCTGTATCAACTTCAGATGAAAAGACACTCACTAAGAGAGTTTATCACTCACACAGAATATTAAGATGAGGTATGTGTTGCAACATAAACTGTTAGCATTCCAAGTGATTTGTCAAACTTTGCAGAAATACACTGAAGGATATTGTCTTTAAAATGAAATTAAAGTTGTTTTTGCTGTCGGGATAAATTATGGGGTAAAAGTAGCTCATTTCATTATTTCCCTTTGCATTGCAGTTGAAAGTGTTCACATGTAAGGGTGGGCCAAACATTACCTTTAACTGCTACCTCAGTTTTATAAACTACTAGCATATTTACTCAGCATTGCCCGGGATTTTATTTTCTCATAAGTAATACTGGTTAGAAATACCTTAGGAATTACCTTACCTTATCTCAGGAATTAGATGTGGTTGAAATATACAGATGTGAGATCCTGTTTCTCTAATTCCCCAAACTGTCTTGTCCAGTACTCATAACTTTTTCCCATATTTTCCCAATCCAATCTGTATTCAGAGTTATTAACATACACAGGTTGGGTTCCTGAGGGAAATACTGTATTTGCTGGCATATAAGACTCACTTTTTTCCCTGAAAAATGCTGTTTGAAAATGGATTGTGTCTTATATTCTGGTGTGTCTTATACGCCAGCAAATAGAATGTGCCTGTGTATAAATGGGGTGCATCTTATACACGAATGCATCTTACATGCTGGCAAATATGGTACGCTGCCCTCCTCCTTCTTGCTGCTAGGCCTTGTCTACATAGCAACTGGCCTGAGGCCCAAGAGCTTTCTGGCTGAGAATTCTAAGCTCCTCCCCAAACTGCCAACCCCAGGGTTCCATAGAATCTTCACAGCCAGCCAATCATATGAGGTCTTCTAGCCTCACACAGCCAATCATATGAGGTCTTTGCCTGCCTGACGCAGACAAACAGACAAACACGCACCCAGACAAACATTGACTTTTATATAGTAGATATGTTTTTCTTCCTATGAATTCTAAATTAACTTAAAGGTTTGAGTTTTCCCTTGGATGATTTTATACCAGTGATCAAGATTCTAGATTCTTGTTCTTTCTTTAAGAAAGGAGAATATAAATGGTTTCACATGCAACATAATAACTGAGAAATAAATTAGCTGTTATGGCTAATGGCCTGACATGTATTGCATCATATAAAGTACTTCACTGGCACAGGTTCCATTCAGTACAGAAGACATCATTGTTTTACTCATTCTGTGCTGGTCCTTGGACGCATGTGTTTGCTAAGGTACCATAACATACCCAGATTTCCAGACTATATCTATAGTGAAGGCTCTCATTTCAGAGAATTCTCTTGCCTTTCTGCACTACATTTTTATCATGCTATTATTCCACTTTCAACATCCTATGGAATCCTTGAGTTTGCAGTTAAAGGAGGGGCCTCTAGAATTCTCAGCCAGAGAACTCTTTGGCCTCAGTAAATTACAAACTCCAGAATTCCACAGGAAGTTGAAAGTGGAGTAATAGCATTATAACAGTACCTTCTGTTTCAATACTTAGAGAGAATTATTTCCTGAATTAGAGCTTTCACTATAGACAGAGTAATATAGTTAAACAAAAAGACTTGGGTTTATATCCTGAGTTAATGGAGACATCTCAAATAATCCCATATATCTCAGCACCACCTATTTCACAAGCTTACTATAAAGATGAATTAAAATGGAATAAATGAGAAAAAAAAACCTGAAGCTTAATACACACTGGTCAGTCAAAAGGCAGCTCAAGGATTCAGCTTGTGCTAGATGGAGTTACACTCCTCCTGAAATCTCAGGCTGATAGCTTGGGTGCCCAGATTCTAGTGGCGTCAAAGAGTGCATTTGCACAGATAAAACTACTCTACCTGTTGTGTCTGTTCCTGAAGGTGTCAGATCTGGAGATTGTTGCCTTAATAACATCTTGTTTGGACTACTCTAACACATTCTACATTCTGCAGACATCTTTGGATACTCTTTAGAAAGTTGAGTGGCTCTAAAAAGCTGCAGTCAGAATGCTGACCATGGATAGTTACAGGGAACATATTACTTCCTTCTTGCAACAGCTTCCCTGCCTACCTATTTGTTTCTGGGCAAAATGCAAAGTGTTGGTCATGACATATGAAGCTCTAGAGACCTGAGGTCCAGACTATATGAAATACCAAATCTCTCTATATAAGCCTGCCAACAACATAAGATTCTCAGCAGGGAGGGGGTTATCTCAGTTCCACAACTGCCATAGGTAATTGGTAAGAACACATGAGGAAGACTTCTCAGTGGCTGTTCCCATGCTATGGAATTCTCTTCCCCAGGATGCTCAGCTGGCCACCTCCTATTCTCCTTCTCTTGCAGGGTAAAGACCTTTTAATATAACTAGGCATTTGGTGAGTAATTGGCTGCATAGAAGGATATATGCTGTAATTTTATCCTTATGGTTATGTTTTAAAATTATTTTATCCTGTTTTAAATTAATGTTGTTTTAATTTGATAGCATATCTAATTATGTGGGAGGAGGGTTAACTTTTGTATCATTGAATTTTTTACCTTTGCTTTGTTTGGACCTTGTTGTAAGCTACCTTGGATCTTGTGGCAAGTGAAAAGTGGTGTATAAATTAAATAGACAGACAGACAGACAGACAGACAGACAGACAGACAGACAGACAGACAGATGTAAATGAAATCATCCCAAGTATAGTGTTTCTGCTTTTCACCTGTAAGACTTAAATGGTCACTGCTCTGCAATGAAGCAGCCACTATGGGTCACACATGGGAGCAAAGCGAGATATAAATTAAATAAATAAAATAAAGTAGCAAAGCCTACTCTCCCTGAAATACATTGTTTGTCTAGATATCTGTCTGTCTTGCATGTTCAAAACAGTGGAAACAGAGCTAAAATGTGCTTTTTGGAAGCTGTGGTTCTAAACTGACTTACTAGTAAGTAAAACATTGACCTCAAGTGGTCTGAGTTAATAAGCTTAGGACTGCAGTGCTAGCACAGTGGGTGAAACTGCTTATGCTCAAAAACAGTAAAAGGCCTTCAGACTGCAGAGGGGAAAACTCTCAGTGATGGATTAATCAGCATGCAAGACGCAACCAAGAACTATTGACTATGGCCACACACTAAAAAGGTTAACAATCATTAGAAAACAAATCTAATGAAACTTCAACAACTCCCAAGTATAGCATTAATTATCTGCACCCAAGGGAACCTTGTATGGATTGTTCCATTGTGGTTTTTTAAGAAGATAGGCAGAAAACTCTTAAATGCACCTTTGTGGGGGGAGGCAGTGAAGTGGCAGATTGTCTGTCACTTCCAAAGCCCTGCCCACTCACACCAACCAAAGTACAAACAGTCTTCCCTCTTTTTTCCTGCCACTTGTATTCATCCTTTCCTCTCCTTCCCTACTTCCATATTCCTTCCCTGCTTCCTCCCACTCTTCCATTCTTTTTTCCCACTTTCCACTTCCTAGTTCATAATAGATTTGCCTTTGTCTTTCATACTAGATTTGTCTTTTCTCTTCTCCCCATTTCTTCACTTCTCACTCTCATCTTCTTTCATCTACTACTACCATTTCTCCTAGCTATACTCATCAACTTTTTTCTTCTTTCCTGTCTCTATCTCCCTCCTCCCAGCTATTTTTCCTTCAACTCATCTACCCCATAAAAGAAAACCTTCAAGTTATGACTGGGATATGTTCTTCCTTCAAGTTGTTTCCAACTCATGATGACCCTAAAGAAAAGTCATCACAGGGTTTTCTCAGGAAGTTACATTCAGGAAGGGGGATGCCCTCCTCTGAGACTGAGAGAATGTGACTCGCCCAAGATCATTCAGTAGGTTTCCATGGCTGATCAGGGATTTGAACCCTGGCTCTCAGTTGTAAGTCCAATTAAATACAGTAGGGCTTGCTTCTGAATAGGCATACACAAGTAGGGTTGCCTTGTTGGATTACAGCCATTACCCTAATCATCTTCTCTGGATCAGAATTGGACCAGAAATGCTCCTGACCTGACAATCCAATTGAGTCAGGGTCCAGCTCCCAGGGGACTCACTAGGTGACCTTGGGTCAGTCACTGTCTTTCAGTCTAACAGGGTTGTTGTGAAGACAATATGTGAAGGAGAGCCAGATACACCACCTTGAGGTGATAGGAGAAAAGTACAAATATAAATTTAACTAATAAGTATGTGTGTGTGTTTGCCTTAAAGTCACCTGCCATGTTATGGTGACCTCATGAATTTCACAGGATTTTCTTAGGCTAGAAATACTCAGAGATTGTTTTGCCAGATCCTTGCTCTGAAATATAAGTCTACAGCACATAGTATTCATTGGCAGTCTCCCATATCCAGGGCTGATACTGGGCATGTTTAGCCTGGAGATGAGAAAACTAAGGCCCTTTCCGCAACTCCCCTTTTTGCTGAGCTGGGGTGCGAGGATCGCACGAGCAGCCTCTAGCAAGAGGCTCTCGTGTCCCGGTTCCTTCAGCTCCTCAGCTACTGCCTGCTCACATGAGAGCCCCTCCTCTTCCTTCCACAGTGCAGCCTGGGGCAGGAAGCATGAGCGCTGCGGCTCCAGAGCTCTGCACGCACGGCAAGTGTGCACAGAGCCTTGGAGCAATGTGCGATCAAGCACCATTTTCAGCTCACAGCCAAAAATGAAAAAGTGCACGATCGGCGCCTGCCAGACCCTGGAGCATCGTGCGATTGTGAGTGCATCATCTGGACTGCTCTTTGCAGTGGTGCAACACTCAAGGGGCCCTTTTGTATGGCAAATGCTGTGCGAAAAGGGCCTTAGAGGTGGTATGAGAGCCATCTTTAATTATCCAAAGAGCTGTCATGTGGAAAATGACAAACACATTGGGTCCTAATCAGGAGAAAGGCAGGATATAAATTAAATGAATAGGTTAATAAATAGGTAAATAATTGATTATAAGCCTCCCTCCACTTTTGTGGGTTTGCCTTTCATGAATTTGATTATTTGATTATTCACAAGTGTGTGTACCTGCCTCTCTTCTCCTCCTCCTATTCCTATGCATTTTGCCCCTGTGTGAATTGCTCACACCAAGGCATAAGGGAATGGGGAAGGGAATGGGGAAAGAAGGCTTGCACAAGCCTTTCTTTCCCTTTCTAGACCTCCCTCTTTCCACTTCCGTGCAAAACAGAGGGGAATTTAGGGTGAGAGAAGTCTCACATGAACCTTCCTCTCCGTCCCCAGAGCTCCCCACTTCCCATTCCCATGCAAAACAGAGAGGAATGGGGGCAGGGGAAGGCTTCCTTAAGTTCTCCATGCCAGGGCAAAATGCATAGGAATGGGAGGGGAAGCTTCAGAGGGGGGAAAAGAAGGCTCATGCACAGTTGTGTAGAGACAGAGAGGTGATGAGGGCGGTTCTCCCTGGGTGGCAATTTTGGGGGGCATCCCAGCTTGTAGCCCCTCCTTCTTGCACTGTGGCCACGCCCTATGCACCGTGACCATGCCCCCACACACCATAGCCCTGCCCCCTCTGCCATAGCCCCTGCTCACCCACCCACCCTCCACATATTCCAAGCTTCACCACTGCTCGTGCAAGGCTTCCCCTACTCACCATTCCCTTCCATTTTGCATGGGAACGGGAAGGGAAGAACCCCAGAGGGGAAAAGAAGGGGGAGTGGAGGGAGTTATTTGCAATTTTTCAGCTTTCACAAGGGCTCTGCTGCCTGAATCCTCATGAATGCGAAGGGACCACTGTATTTATTTATTTATTTATTTGCCATTTATTTAATTATAATTTGTATAAAATATAATGGAACAAGCATATTTTCAGCTTTTTTAACCATAAGATTGAAATTACAAGGCAATTCCAACTAACCATGAGGAAAACTGCCTGCTAGGTAATAGCTGGTCAAAGGTGGAATCCACTGTCTTAGAAGATGGTAACTTTCCTTTATTGGAGTTTTTTTTAAACAGAGGTTGGATTACCCTTCTCTCATATTATGCTTTAGCTATGGATTCCTGCACTGGCAGGGGGTTGGGCTAGATGGGTCTTGGGATCCTTTCCAGCTCTATGATTCTACATGCAGAGTTGCCAAGTAGATAATAAAATTAAAGCCTGTGGAAGTAACAACAAAGAATGCATAACTGACAATTCCATTCTAGAGGGGAAAAAATACCAGCTGAGAAGGATTTCAAAAATGGGAATCAAATGTTATCAAATGCTAAGGAAACCATCTGCAAAATCTGGCTTGTCATAAAATTAATTCATAAAGACCAGACTAATTGCAGTAGTTCAGAGTAGTATCTTTCTAATAATTTTTTTTTTAAAAAAAGCACCCACAAAACTAAATCACTCCATAAACATAAATGCTTTTGGGAGAGATAGAAAGGGGCTAGAGAGTTATGAAATGCAGTGATAAGCTTTTTCAGAGAAATCACTACTCTTATCTTTAAAATCCGCCATGAAAGATGACAGAACTGGGGCATGTGTTATGAAGGACTGCAAAAAATATCAGATCGTGTTGGCTGGCCCCTAGGCTAAAAAAACACACACAAAAAGGGCCTGCCATAGCTGTTTGAACATACATGCAATGAGTGTTAATTTTGTAGCCATTTTGACTGTAAGTGCAGAACACCATCAAAGGCCAATGAAGGATCTGACAGCATTTGATGGGCACATTTGCTGGATGCAAATAGCTTCAGCAGTGGCCTAGACAGAATAACCTCATGAAATGTTACTTTTAAAAGACTGCATCTCACAGGACTATCCTTTTGATATTCAGATAAACACACACACACACAATTTTTTTAACCTATGTCCTCTCTAGACTGAATATGAGCCTGCCTAACAACCACAGTAATATTTTATGTCAAAGGTGGCAGAATCTCAAAATGTAATTTACTAAGTCACTCAGCTTTGGTATCTTTCAATTTTTTGCTCTCCACATGTTTGAAATAAAATACCCATATTCCCTTACCACTGACTATGCTTATGGTATCTGCAAGCAAAATGACCAAAAAAATCAAAACTCCCTTGCCCTTAAATTAGAAAAACTGCTCCCTATTTAAAAAAAGAGCCCTGTCTGGGGACAAAGTGAATGCAGCAGGGTTAGCCATGTTCATTGTTCACATACCTAAGCCCGTCATGTATAAAGTAGGGCATGGGATCTAATGTTTACAACAAAGCATGGGCAAGTGAGAGGAGCTGAACTTACTTTGTTCCCCTGCCTATCTAACCTGCACTATTTTTTTTTCAGTCTAGCCATGATACTCTTCTTGACTGGAAACAACATAGGCCCTTTCCGCACGACAATCTTATAGTGTGATTTCAACCACTTTCAACCTCCTAGGGCAGTGGTTCTCAACCTGTGGGTCCCCAGATGTTCATGGACTTCAGCTCCCAGAAGCCCCAGCCACTATGGTCAATGCTCAGGGCTTCTGGGAGCTGAAGTCCAAAAACATCTGGGGACCCACAGGTTGAGAACCACTGTCCTAGGGAATCCTGGGGTTTGCAGCTTAGGGAGGGGCCAGCCGGCCCCTCCCTAAGCTGCAAACCCCAGGATTCCCTAGGAGGTTGAAAGTGGAATAATCGCGCTATAAGAGTGTCCTGCGGAAAAGACCATAGTTTTTGAAAGCTTAGAACATGACTTAAAACAGGATAAGTACAGGGCTCAATTCTCTTCACCAGGATGCCCAAGACATACTTGAGGTGCAATAGCAAAGGCTGCCCCCTCACCCAAACCCCACCAAGCTGTCATCCAAAATCCAACAAACACCTCTTGATATCGCTGGCATTAAAAATACAAAGCAGGTGTTTTTCACGACAGCCAAAGTCTGCTCCTAATTGTAGGGTTGGCCCTGCCCTCCATCCCTTGATTTATAAATGAATGGGACAGTAGCTCAATGGCAGCAGGCATGTTTTCCACAAAGTCCTACGCTTAAGAGAGTGACAATGGGGGATTCCCATGGCTATAAAGCTTCAGGACACCACACGGTTCCATCTTGTCCTCTGCTTTGTTTAATATCTACATGAAGCCTAGAGGTAAAGACACTGAGTGGTTGGGAGTTGGATACTGCCAGTAAAACTGACAGTACACTCAGAATTCCCTCTCCTTGTTGCTGTAGTCTGTTAAGGCTGTGCATGCACTGCACCTTTGCCTTGATGCTGTAGTGAGCAGGATGAGGGCCAGTAAACTGAAGACGAATCATGGTGGAAAGGAGGCTCTGTGGAGTGGTGGTTCCCAGGGTAGAAACTGGGTAAGCAACTACCCTCGATGGGATTACATTCCCCTAAAGAAACATGTGTTTAGGCTGGAGATGCCTCTAGATCCACCTCTGGTGGCGCAGTGGTTAAATGCTGATACTGCAGTCACAAGGTTGTGAGTTCGATCCTGCAGGGCTCCAGGTTGACTCAGTCTTCCATCCTTCTGTAGGTCGATAAAATGAGTACCCAGCTTGTTGGGGGCAATTAGCTAAACGCATTGTAAACCACTTAGAGAGCACTTAGCTGATAAGCGGTACAGAAATACATATGCTGTTGCTATTGCTTTGTCACTGGAGGCACACCATGACTGAGTATCTGAGGCCAGCTTTAGCTTTCTGCCAGCTATGGCCTTCCCTAGGCAGGAATAACCACAGTAGTTTCATACACTAGTAACCTGTCAAATAGGCTATGGCTCTACATTGCAGTCTACAGATCACTTTTCATTATATTTGCCTCTTTGAGGACTCAGATCGGTTGGATAGACCCATCTCTGTGTAACCCTAGTGCAAACCAGGGCTACCAGAGTAGAAACTGGAACTGGGAAAGAACTCTGCATGAAACCCTAGAGGCTGTTGGTAATTAGCATCACCAGTACTGGGAGAGGTGGTCCAAAGGTATTATTCAATATAGAGCATTGTGGATGCCCATGACAATCACATGTACAAAAAAAATGGTCACCCCTGTTCCTCTAGCCTGCTGCTACTCGAGATGGTGGTCTATGGAGTGGTGCCAGTTCCTGGCAAGCTTTCAAGAAAGAAAAAATTGCAGCCAATGGATCACTGGCACACTGGAAAGAAAAACTGCCAGACCCTCACATCAAGTACCTTGAAATGTGTTGCTTTGGTCCCTGATCCTGACTGTTAGTTCACAAGACACGCTCATAACCTCAGTAAGATTGGGAAACAAAGCTGCCTAAAGCGCTGACTTTCCAAGTACAAATAGCCCCCTTGATCTCTTCAACGCATACAAGCCCTGTTTTGGAAACAAAATGAGCGGATATTTTGGTTTCCTTCTGCTTCTTTAGACCAGTTTGTTGAAGCTCCTTGTATTTATGGCCTCCTGATTTCTATTTACCATAACACATGAAAGTATGGTATGTTCATATGTTGATTACAAAAGAGTAATAAATGCCTTTTAGATATTTTCCCCTGCCCTTGGATCTAGTGTCATTTCTTCTATTTATTTTGGAAGCCTGTCCTATTTGCCCCACACACGTTCCACAGCCATTCAACTCCATTTGCAATGTTGATTCCCTAAATAGTATTATGCGTATGTCATATTCCTGATGACACGCCCTCTTGGCTTCTCCTTCCTGTTATGTAGACAAAATACCAGATGAATTAAGGAATGCTGAAATTAGTCATTCTTAAGAATGTGGCATGCATGTCTCATCTGACACTTTCCTGTTCCCTTGCTTTCATTCTTTAAGCATTTCCTATAATTTAGGCTTAATTTCTTTGTCATGGTAACCGGCTTATGGCCCAAACCAATATTTCCTGCCCCTACTCCTACTTGCCTTATTATACATCTCCCCTGTTGCTCTCCATGTTTAGGTGCTTTAAGATATACAGATGTCCTAGTCAATGTTGGTTTTCCTTTGTGGCTTCTTCAGTGACCAATTCATTTAGAATTTGCGCAGAATTATATTCTTCAGGTATGGGTACCAGAACCAACAAGCTATTTACCTCTGCATCTGAACATAAATTTTTGATTTTAAATTATTTGTCTTGATACATATCTCTGAAATAGGGAAATTTGGAGGCTCATTTCAAACATTTTTAAAAAATAATTGGAGCAATAGGAGTAGCTTAGCTGAATGAATAGCCTGAGAAGGAATAGCATATACAGGCAACATTTGTATCCTAACTTTTCTTGAAAAGTCTTTGTACAGTTTACACTTCATCCTATTTTGTCCTCTTTATAGCACTACAATACTATAAAGATAGACAAGTTTCTGGATCCCATTTTATCATTACAATCCTATAACATGGGTAGGCATGCTAGGATTCAAATTCAGATCTTGTTCCAAAGCAAACTTGCCATGGGGGGGGGAGAGAGAGAGAGGTTGAATCACACCATAGCCCAGATCAAAATATGGATAACATGAATATGAATATGAGGATGAATATGACTTTGGGTTGCTGGTTTGCAATAAAAGTCCTCATTGGCAAAGAATCAGTGCATTTTCATAAGTGTGTCTCTTTAGCAACAGGAACAGCAACAACTAAGACTCAAGATTAATATTTAGCTGTATTTCCAAATCTTATTCTTTTTTTTATTTATTTTTATGTATTTAGTTTACACACCAACTTTCTCCTGAGATAAAATACAAAGTGGCTTACAGCAATTTAAAACAAGACCAAGTTAAAATCTTATTTAGAAAAGAATAACAGCATTATTTCAAAAAATCAGCTAAGAACAAATTTAAAATATAATTAATAATATATTAAATTAATAATTTTGGTAATAAATAACCAAAAAAATACAGTACACCACTTCACACATACTGCAGCTACATAATTTAAACCTCAAAGGCCTTCCTGAATAAAAAGATCTCCATCTGCCATCAGCAAAAGAGCAGGGAGGGAGCCAACATGACCTCCCATGGAAGGGAGGTCCACAGCCTGTAAGCAGCCACAGAAAAACCTCTTGTATATATATTATTCCTTACTGTTGTTGAATTTGGTCTTTTTTTACTGCATCTTTATTTTTTCAAAAGCTTCTTCAAACGGTAGAATAGGCAGAGTTGATGTGTACTAAACAGACAAGCAAGCAAGAATTGGGACTGTGTTTATAACTGGTAGCAGAAGTTGGGAAAGAGGCCAAATATTTTGTTTCCTTCTCAGTTCTGTAAGAAGTTATCAATTTATCAATTACTTTTAATGAAAAGTTTCAGCTTTAAGACCTTAATGAGCTTTCCTTAATCTGAAGTTTGTGTTCATGCACCTGCAGGAATAATCTTTCTGCTAGTAATACAGTAATAGCAGCAGCGGATACTTCAGATTACCCTTGCTGATGCAAAGCGCTCAGCACAGCTGGATTCTGACCTATTTCTAAATTTCAAGACCTTTTCCAGCAGAGATAGACTTGTGCTGAATTTCATGCTGCTGTCCCTAATTCTTGACAACTCCCTGGATTGTTCTTCAACCTGGATTGTTTTTAATTAGGGCAAACATTCAACAGGAAGTAGGACACACAAACCTCATGAGTCCAATGGGTTTTGAGGGCCTAAATCACAAGTAATAGACTGTTTTTGTAGATGAAAATAAATGTGTGGGTTTTTTTTAATCTAGGATTGGGCTCCAGCATGATGTTAATGTTGATCAAAGATGCCACAGTTTTCATACGCATGGGAGCAGACACAAATTTAGTGAACAAAGAACTTTCAGGTCCAGTGGGTTCAGAAATACCATGTGGTACCAGCTTTCCTGGGCTGAATCTCCTTTGGCTGTGGGGTGGGGTGGGGTGGGGTGGTGTATTTGTTTTCTGTAGAAAGCTTTTCTATGTACAAGAATCCCCAGTGTGTGGTATAGGGTTGCCAGGTTAGAACTTTCCTAGCCTCTGAAATCTCAAGGGTGAAACCTGAGACTTAGGGACTTCTGATGTCATAAGAGATGATCTCTGATGATGTTACGAGGTTGGTGTTACAAGCAGCAGTGCCTGGAGTGGCTTAATGTCATTAAGCATGATACATGTATTAGGCATCAACCACAGTGGCTCAGAGTATTCCATTCAGTGAAAAACACTTTCTATAACAAACCAGCATATTTACCTGGCATTGCCAAGGATTCTATTTTCTCATAGGTAATATTTGTTAGAATTTCCTTAGGAATTACCTTACCTTACTTTAGGAATTAGATGCAGATGAAAAACACAGACTTGAGATCCTGTGTCTGTAATTCCCCAAACTGTCTAGTATCTATAACTTTTCCCCGTATTCCCCAATCCGTATTCAGAGTTGTTAGCATACACAAGTTGGGTTTCTGAGGTAATACACTGGCCTTCTCCTTGCTGCTAGGCCTCGTCTCCATAGCAACTGGCCTATTCTCTGGCTGAGGATTCTAAAGGCCCCTCACTAAACTGCCAACCCCAGGATTCCATAGAATCTTTACAAGCAGCCAATTGTATAAGGTCTTCTCACCCAATATGAGGTCTTTGCCTGCCTAACACAGACAACCTCACAAACTTTGACTTTTATATATTAAACTAGTGTATTTACCCAGCATTGCCCAGGATTTTATTTTCCTCTTAAGAACTCAGCAAATTGTCTTCTCCAGTATCTGTAACTTTTCCCCATATTTCCCAATCCAATCTGTATTCAGAGTTATTTACATATACAGTTTGGGGCCCTGAGGAAGTACATTGTCCTCCTCCTTGCTACTAGGCCTTACCTCGATAGCAACCTGCCTATTCCAGTACCTGTAACTTTTCCCCATATTCCCCGATCCATTCTGTATTCAGGGCTGTTAACATAGCAGAGGTTTGGTTTCTGAGGGAATACACTGCCCTTCTTCTTGCTGCTGGGCATTGTCTCCACAGCAACCAGCCTGAGGCCCAACAGCTCTCCAGCTGAGAATTCTAAAGGCCCCTCTCTGAACTGCCAACTCCAGGATTCTATAGAATCTTTGCAGCCAGCCAATCATATGAGGTCTTTTCACCTCACACAGCCAATCATATTAGGTCTTTGCCTGCCTGACGCACACAAAGAGACAAGATCATTCACAACCTTTGACTTTTATATAGTAGATGAAGACAATGCACACATTTTTCAAGGCAGCTGTCTCTCTCTGAGATTCCTTCCCCTTGTCTGCATATTGCAAAAGCTAGACCAGGCCCTGAGATCTGAGAACCCTAGTGTAGTAGTCTGTGATTCTCTTCTCACAATTGTCAATTATTGTACTATGTGATATCTCTGAATACATGGACTGGTTGTAGTTCTATTTGATTTGTCACTTCAAAACCATATAAATCAGGACAATTATCTTGAACAATCTGAGATCACTGGTTAACAATGATTTTGCTTTAGAAAGGAAACAAGTATATACAGGTCTCTCCCTAAAAGCTGGTAAAGATCTAAATTAGTTCTATATGTTTGTGGAATCAACTTAACTGACCAATTACCATAAAACCACAGGTTCTGTTGAGCATGCTGCAACTTACCTGTATAGGTTGTTATGAAATTTGTTATAGGAAGACAAAGTAATCAGACCGCCCCATGCAGCAGACAAAGAGAAAAAGATTTGAGTGGCAGCATCTTTCCACACCTAAAAAAATGTCCAGTGGAGACAATTAGTGAAAACTTCAATGTACATCTTTGCAAAGGTGAATAAAATAACTAATGGTTTTGACTGTGGTTCAACGGGATTATCCAAGATGCTACATGTAAAGACTGGACCTACCAGGCAGCTAGGCAAGCAAGGTTGCTTCAGGCAGCAAAAAGCAGGGGCTGAAGGCTTTTGAAATTATTGGACCTAGCAGGGGAGTTCTGCTTCTGTACTGACACAACACTGATAAGTAGCTTTGTGAATATAAGTAGGCTGGGATAATCTAGTTACTGATAACTAGATAATGTAGTTACTGATAAACTGCCCATGCTGATCAAGCTCTATTGGCCTTTCACACAACACAGAGTGCCATGATTCTACTTTAAGTGCCTTGATTTGATCCTATGAAATCTGGGGATTTGAAGTTTAGGGAAAGGTACTTAGAATTCTCTGCCAGAGATTTCTAATTCTAATTCTAATTCCTCACCAAACTATAAACCCCAGGGTGCTAAAGGATGCAACCAAGGCAGTTAAAGTCATAGTACTACAATTGTATAGCGTGAATGGGCTTCTTTTATCATAAATTATATTACTATAGGGAGACAATGGGAATCCTTTAGCCCAGGGATTGGGAAAGTATTCTCTCAAGCCTTTTTTTTTTTTTTTTTTAGGCTCTTATTTCTTCCTGAGTTCTACAAAGTCCCACACCACCCACCATTTTAAAAAATCATTTTGTTTTGAGAACCACCTCCTGAAAAATGGCAAAAGCACCATTTAGAGTGGCATTATGCCTTTAAACACTCCTCCCCAAATCTCCCTAATCCCCAAAGTGCATGGACAGTGCCAAAGTCGCTTTAAAAAGTCACTGACACACAGACCCAAAACAGGAGGTCATCACCGGAAATGACTTCTGATCACTTTGAAGACACATACTTCACTGAAAATTGCAACTCTGTGGCCCATAATGAGAGTTCAAAATAAAAGCCTTCTAGATATTTTGGATCACAGCTACCAGAGTCCCTTATCACTGGCTCTGCTGACTGGACCTTATAGGACCTGTAATCCAAAACATCTGGATAGCCAGAAATTCCTACTCCTGTAAGAGGTCCTAGTAACTAAAGGATGGAACATATATGAAACATACATTCAAATCACTGTCCCAAGAAGTAGATTTACTGAATCAGTGGGACTTACATACTGACTTACCACATTCCCATTGACTTAACTGCTCTACTCTAACCAGGACTAGCAATTATATATAGGCCATGGACACATCTCTGAATGAATTGCAATGGCTAGGGAGATCATGTTACCTGACAAGAACAATCAAGACCGAATGACATTTTCACTAATTGCTAATAGAACAAATTTGGCTTTTTTGAATTAAATGATGGTCTTGGTCTGCATATGGTTCCCATGGACGTGGGTTGCCCATGTTAATACTATGTAAATCAAAGATTGCCTATAATTGATGGTATTCATTCCTTTTCAAAGCTGCAGCATCAAGGCACAGTTACAGTTAAATGGCATGTCCCTGGTGCTTTATTAGTCGAAGTAGAATTGCTTATTATTTCAGATATTTAAGTCTGTCCAGCCTTTCAAATTTAACACAAGTTCTCATTCCATATAAAATAACACAAAAACATAATTCAAAAGATCATACAATATAAAAGCACAATGCAAACAGTAAGAAATTGATAAGATAAATAAAATCAGCATAAATCAGGTAAAACAGCAGAAAGCAACAATGTAATGTTAAGAGATAAAAGGTTGGTATCATTGTCAAGTTAGAGCTCAAAGAAAATATTATTGAACACAATGCTTAGAACTCATCAAGGTTGGCTCTAGGTAAATCTCTGGAGAAGAAATGCCTTAACAGGAGAATCGTCATGGCAAAGGTCTTTTGGTCACAACTTTTCTAGCCTTCAGGGTGTTAGATCAGCTTTGCTTCCTGCCATGTTTCAAAGTGTTACCGTGTCATGAAGATGAATGCTTCTTGATTATGTTATGCTTTTGGATACTGTATGCTGATATAAAGCTTATCCTGTGCTGGAAGAATATGCCACCTTGTTGTAGTAAGTGAACTTCTTGGAATAGCCAAATGCTTGGATTGCCATCATGTGTTACATGTCCCCATATGTTAAACTGCGTGTGTAGTCAGATTGACAGTTGAAAATGTGAAACCTGAAGTGAGCACATTGCCACAGTATGCTAGATGAAGGGACAGAGTAATGTGCTCTTATTGTTTTTGATATGTGGTTGTTAGAGCTGGTTCTGTTACAGCTTTGGTATATGCTTTATACCTTGCTGGAGAGATATGTTACATCTGCTTCTAGAGTGTATAACCAGATATGTTACTATGTAGTGCTAAGTTACTGCCATGCTGCATGTAATCCTGATGTTTCATTGCTGTACTACAATCGGTTTTACTGTATGTGTGCATTAAGGATTGATTATCATTGGTTACTCCTAGGCTTTGATGTATTACACTTTGCCTATCCTTGCTGTATATAGTAATGTCCTGCCATGTTGTTAAGCAGGTCTGGTCATCTCATGCTGTTGATCATGTTTAATTGTTATTATATGCTATGCTTAGTTTCCATATGACATTGCATATTTGTTTTGCTGTTTGCATATAATGTGCTTAGTGCCTTGCTGTATTATAGGAAGGGTGCTGGGCTTTGATACTTATTCTTCATATATGCTTTGTATTTTTGCCTGGAAAAATATGGCTAGGCAGTGATGCATTATGAGGGAATGCAGTACTGTAAAAGGATGATGAGAAAAGCTGGGAATCTTTGAGAACTGAAAAGTTATCTGATAGCTTTGATGTGAAGCCAGGTGCTAAGTTAGCCTTCAAGGTTTTGCTTGGACTAAAAGGCCTGGACTAAGGGGTGTCAATTGGAAGGACTGTAAATTATTGTCTGGGAACAGAGGAAGGAGGGTATGATAAGGACTGTGAAAAGACTTTATTGCTAGATCTTCAAAAGCTGTGGTTGGTGTAACAATGGAAGGAGAGAAAACCTGGGAAAAGGACCTGAGACATTTACCTGGGAAAATTTATTTTTAGCTAGCAAATGAGCGATTTATGTGCACTTAATTTGTATGTGTTAAGCCTGTACAATACCATGGATTCCAATTTTGAAAACCATCCAAAGTTTTCTAGGTTTCAAAGTTCACACTACTGTGTGTTTTTTGGGGGGGTTCCTGAAATAAAAGCCATTTCTGAGTCATTTAGTCAAACCTGGACCTAGCCACTGTTCATGGCAGAGGTCATCTTATCAGGATGGTTCCTACAGGAAAAGAAAGCCCATTAGTTCTCCAGGCTTTGGACATAAAGTTCTTTAATGGTGAAAACTAGCAAATTATATTTGAAGATTTACTAAAATCTAGTGGAAATGTTTTCACACCACAGAGATACATTCCACATGTCTGATTTCAGTCATAATCCATCTGCCCTGTTTTGAGGTTGTAGTTTTCAACTTTTACTGGCCTTCAAGACATACTTTATAAAAGCCATTGGTTTTAGGTGCCTTTTCTTAATGGTCTAATGGTGCTGTGTGAGTGTGTACCATCTTCTGAAAAATAGCCTATAGCACCTGGATTTCTTTGGCAGTTTCCTATCCAAGTATTAACCGGGGCTGATTTTGCTTAGTTTTCAAGACTGGACAGACCTGGTGCCTTTAGGGTATTGGTATGAAACTGTTTTCAAAGCTTTTTATGTGGATATCTTTAAATAAAGCTAGTACTGGCTTTTGTGCTGCTATTTTAACATTTGTTGCATATTAGTTTTAATATTACCATTTACATTTCATTAGCATTTTTTTAAAGAATCTTATGAGGACTGTGACCTGATAGGCAGCCTGAAATACATATATAAATTTTCACCTAGCTTAGGTGCCTTTAAAAAAATTGTTGTTGTTGTGTGCCTTCAAGTCATGACCATCTTAAGGTGAACTTATCATGGGGTTTTGTTGGCAATATTTGTTCAGAGGGGTTTGTCCTTTCCTTCCAATGAGACTGAGAGAGTGTAACTTGCCCAAGGTTACCCAGTGAGTTAGCAAACACAGAATAAGCAAATTAATGGAGTAGCTTGCTGTTAGTGGGATCATGTTACTGGAATAGACAGCATTGGTGGGCTCCAGCAAGGTTTTTCATGACTAACTGAACTCCAGTAATTCAATGGATCTACACAAAGTCTGGATTCCACCCAATGTAATATGAACATCACTAGATGTTGCATTACAGACTGAAAAATGACCATGTGACTTCTTCACATTCTTTTCTTAAACATGAAATCCTTCATTTCTTCCAACATACTGCATGGATATGGTGCAAAATCAGCTTGAGGATAATCCAGCACCTTTATAGTCAAGTTGCACTTTCTTGCACTCAGAGTTGATGTTACCCACCAAAGCAATGTACCAAAGAGAATAAAAAAAGGAATTTGAAAAAAATCTAATGCAACAATGCATAATCAATTTAGTCATAAAAGGCAGCATGAAGCTGGCACAGCACTGGGCACACGTTCCTGTTAGCTTTCCTAATGTGCAGCAAACAATAGGTCCATATGAGTTATTCACCCTATTAGAGTGGTATAACTGGAATTATAAGCCCACCATAGCATCAGTTAGTTTCTCCCACTTAGGTGTGATGAAGTACCAGATTCCAGCCCCGGCTCCTGGAAGGGTAACTCCTCTGATTAGTAAGATGATAAGCACTACATAAGGGAATGTAGCAGTAAAATACACCACCTAAAGAGACAATACATAGACAAAGAATTACTCACTAGAGTTGATTCTGTAAGTAATATTTCCTCACTGTCTACAACAAGCCATTAGACACAGGGAGGGCCAGTGGTACCAGTCAGTGGGAGACACTTATAGAGATAATAGGATTATTAGTTAAACAGGTCTTTAGGGGTGTAATGCTTAACCAAATAGATCATGATAAAACTTAAACAGAGCAGACATCTTATGGAACCAGATCACCAGTCTTTGCTGAGATTAATATTACCAAGACTGTGATCTCTATAATCTATATACTTACCTGGGAGTAATTCCAACTGAGCCTACTTCTAAGAAGGCATGCATAAGATTGAACTATAAAATAACTTTATTATATTCCAGCGTGCGAGGATAACAGACAACTACTCTATCATACTGCTGTTACTGGGATGTATAGTGTGGCTACATCATTTTGTCATATTTCACACTTAAGTTTTGATGCATAAATACACTTTATACCTGTACACTGATCCTTTTTAATGTAGTTCTGTATCCTTAAACCTAAATGCATAGGAACTGTAGGAGGCATGCCATGAGAAATCCACATATGAAAATGAGCACTTAAGAACTGAACAGACATGTGTATAAGTGAAAATATTTGCCTTACCAGCTTTTCTTCAACTCTGCGCAAACTGACAGGTGTCATGCTGTTATTACATTTCTCAATAAGCAATTAAGCATTGAATATTCTATGCAATGTATAAGTCATAAGTGGGTCTTTAGACTTTATGTTTGATCTGAAGAAAGATATTCACTTACTTTTCCTGAAGTCTTTATTCCTTTAGCCAGGGAGGCATAAACAATTGCCCAAGCCAGAAAGAGAGACAGCGCCAAAGGCCACCTGATTTCACCAGGATATTCAATTCCTGCAGAAATCTTCAACACGTGGTACCTGATAGTCAAAATAGCAGTGTGGATCACTGCAGGCTACATTCCAAAGTACAGTCATTTGTATCAAGCTAAATATAATTCTAATTTTCTAAAAGTACTCCAACTTACAGTCTTTTACATTTGCATTATGATTTAAACACACACACACACACACACACACACACAGTGTACTTCATAAGCCATATTGGTCAACTGGTAGGCAAACAGACACAGTTTACTTTAGTTTGGAACATCTGGATCTAAGCTGTAACTGTCTAACATAAACAAAGAGTGAAGCTCGGTGAACCTCAAAACCCAGAAAACCCACAACAACCTAAAGAGTGACGCCTTGCAGAAGTTGCTTTAGTGGTCCAAAAGTGGAGGATTTTCTATCTATTCCCCTTGTCATGCTAGATCATTTCCAGCTGTGATTTAGACCTAATAACAATGTTGTTCCATGGGATTTAATGAAACTCTGAGGGATTCCAGGGAATTCTGGTGAGTTTTTGTCTTTTGGGGCTATGTAGAGTCTACTGGAAAAACAACCTTTGAGTATCCCTTACCTAAGAAAACCTTACAAAATTCATGGTGTTGCCATAAGTCAACAGGCAACTTGAAGGCATGTATACACACAGAGTCTATACGCACACCTTAGCTGAGGGCAGCCTAGAAGAATGCAATATCCCATAATGTGGATGATTAAATAAAAGGAAGAATTCACTGTCGAATGCAGTGGCAAAGAATTTTGATCCACTGTTGTTGAGTCCTCATAGTGTTGCCCAGCAGAGTTTTTCCAATGAGTTCAGAGTCTACTGAAAGTAGGAGGTATGGTAGAAACCTCAGTGGCACATTGTAACATATTTGCAAGACATTTGCATAACATCAATCATATCTGCTATATCTTTTTATTATGTTTTAAATGTGTTTCAAATTGTTTCAACTTTGTTTTTAATAGAGTTATTGTTGGATTGTGTTTTTGAAACTTTTGTACTAATATTATTTTATTTATTTATATAGCTGTAGTTTGTTTTAATTTGTTATGAGATACCTTGAGTTCTGTAATGGGAGAAAGATGGGATATAAATTAAATAAATGAACACTTAGTATTCCCAATTCCCATATATTTCTGCTTGGATATTCATCCAGGTGTGTCTTCCAAATGAAGCATGGCAGGTGTCTACAAGTAAAAGCACCTTTTCAGTAGTTGGACTCCTGCTGTAAAATAGCATTTTCAAAGAGGTCCTACTCTATCATCACCAACCAAAGAACTGTTTATCTTTCCAAGGTTTATAAATCATAGAATCGTAATGCTGGAAGAGATCACAAGAGCCATTGAGTCCAACCCCCTGCCATTCTGGAAAACAAATCAAAGCATTCCTGATAAATGACCATCCGCCCTCTGTTTAAAAACCTCCAAAAAGGAGACTCAACCATACTTTGAGGCAGTATATTCCACTGTCAAATTCCAATTATCTCACTGTCAGGATGTTCTTCCTAATGTTTAGGTGGAATCTCTTTTCATGGCGTTTGAAACCATTGCTCCATGTCCTAGTCTCTGGAGCAGTAGAAAACAAGCTTACTCTATCTTCCATATGACATCCCTTCATGTTGTCACTTTTAGTCCTACTTCTACATTGCTGATTTTCGTTGTCTCTTTTTTGTTTTGTCAGGTGGGTTCTGATCTAATGTGATATTGTTTTAATGTTGCATGCATTTTGTAGTATTTTTATTGTTGCATGTCTCTAAATTGCTGTTATATTTTGTGAGCTGTTCAGAAAATTTTGTCTATAGGGTGGCCTATAGAGTAGCCTTATAAATAAAATAAGCAGCTAAAGAAATACTTTATAAATACACTATAAATAAGGCTGTGAACCAAGTGGATACTGTATTATCCTTCCCCATGCTTTTTGATCAAAAATCCATAGAGCAGCCAGTCCCTAAGGCTCATGTCAGCCATAGTAACAAAGCATCATTTCTGTGGTAAAGCATCTTTTCAATTCTTACAACAATCCTGTGAAGTAAATCTATGATGCCTGACAAGATGTCAGGTTTCGACATCCAAGACTCAAATATAACTTGATGGCCCTTGTACCCAGATTCAAAGATCATATCCTTGCCATTGGATGGCATCTTTGCTTCTTCAATGCCAGCACTACATGCTGTTTTTCTGGTGTATGTTTCAACATTCCATCAAATTGCATTTGTCTACATATCAGCAATAATCAACTCATTAGTGAAGTCCAACCATATGAAAGGCATATCTAAACTGAATGATTATACATTCAACTAATGAATAGAAAGAACTAACTGAACACGCAATTACATGTTTTTGTTTGGTTGACAATGTATTATGTGTTGTGCTTTCAGCAAATTTGATCTATAGTGAGTCTGAAAAGAGGATATGAAAGTGAAACTTCATAGATTATATTTGAAATTAGCAGTTAATACAATGTTGGTTAATGAAATGCTAGTTAGTGTAATTTGTAACTGAAAAATCTTCAGCCATATACATAAAGAAATGTAATGTTTAACCAATGACTTTCACGCTTAGATTTCTGTTCCAAAAAATCTGTTTCAAAAAAAACTTTAAAAAAAAAACTTACTTGAAGTACTCTTCACTGCCACTGACAAAAGTTTTGTTGACATGGCTGGTGGTGTAATTGACCATTGTCAAGTTTGGATAGGCACTCATACAGAAAGTGGAGTTCTTTATTTGTAATTTGGGCCGGTCACCAATGATACAGGAATCTGACAAAAGACACAAAGCAAAAAATTAACGATTTGGGCTGAAATCTACCTGAAAACCCCTGAAGAATCTCAGTGAAGAAAAACAACATCTTGCATTTAAAGTATATTTCATTTCAGCATCTAAAAATTTAAGTAAGTGTCAGCATCTTGTTAATCAGGAAGATACGGCCTTGTTCTTAACATTAATCACATTGGAAACTTCGTTTCTACTGATGAATCTAATTTGTCTCAGACTGCCATGTATCTAATTCAGTCCTTGGAATGTTACTTGATTAATATAGGAGTACCAAGAATCACAAGTCAGCAAAACTGAAATCCTTGGATTTAAGCAGAAAAAAATCCCATCCCATGCTTTGATTGGGCTTCTCCTAGGTAAATAATTACAATATCATGGTATGAGGCTACTCATCATCCTGTGTTTGTTAGATAAGCAAAAGCTGAGGGTTTTCTTGAGGCTGTCTATCTATCACTAGCCTTGGATGATCAGTAGTCATAGAGCTAATGCTCAAGTGAAGCACTGTATAAATCAAAGGCACAATGAAGCAAAGGCCTTGTGAGCCACAGCCACTTTCTGAAGCCTAACTGAACACTTATTCAAATGGCTCTATAGTTCCAAAGACTGATGTAACCTCAGTTTTAGGGACAAGCAAGACACACTTGCTAGTCATAGCCCCACAAAAGGTTTTGTGGTCATGACTAAACTGCAAACCTCTGCCAGCAATCTCACAGCATTAGTTTCAATCCTTTGATGTGCAATACACACTACAAAATGAACTGTGGATTGATAACCAATGATTTGTGGCTTCATGGTTCATTATTTTATATTGTCATTAATGAGCTAGTTGCCTCTTTCTGGCCACTGAAAACAGCACCCATAACAAAACCACAGCAATAAATGAAAAGAAAAGATGGCCCTTTCCGCACAAGACAGTTAAAACGGGCCAAGGCGTCCTGGCACAGAGGTCGCCGCACCTTGGATAGGACTAGGTGTGGACTATTTAACTTAGTTCTGCACCTCAGTCCGATCCAACTTGCCCCCAAGTGGTCCTCCCCTGTGCTAAGTAAAGACTGGAAAAATCAGGTCTTTACATTTTCTGGAATGCACCATTGCGTTCCTACTTACCTGTGCAGATGAGCAGGCTCACACCAATGTGAGCCTGCGATCAGTGGAGGGCAGGCTACGGGAGTGGCCAGCGTCAGCAGTTGGTCCACTCCCATGAAGACACCGGAAGCCGCCATTTTGAGCCAGAGAAGTGCAGCTCTACAGACCTCGCACCGCTCCGGTTCACCCTGCACTAATGAAGAAGCCCTGTGGAAGGGCTCAAGGGAAAGTCTGCGTTACTTCAGACCCAAGAAGAGCCAGTAAGTAACAGCACGGAGCAATTCACTCACCTCGTGTGGAAAGGGCCTACGTGTTCTATATATTTTGGTTACAAGATATTTAATTTATGCCAACTGCAGCTCTGGAAACTGAAGTGGAAATTAAACTGGAAATCCATTTTGGATATTGCTATCATCATCATCTCACTTGTTACTCAGTACTGGGACTCAAGGCAAATTACAAAATATTATAAACACTACAAGCTAAAATACATACAAAAACATAATTGAAATGTATGAAAGTTACAACAAATGCCATTAATCTATAGAACTATAACTGTTTGAAATCAATTAAAAACAAGACAAAAATAGGCAGGACACCACACCATTAAAATTCCACTGCAATCATCTCCTAAAATCCCATCAAAATAGAAAAAAATTCACTTGCCGGCAGCAGAAAAGCAAGGAGAGAGCCATTGTATCCTCCCTAGAAAGGGAGTTTCAAAGTCTGAGAGCAGGCACTGAGAAGGTCCTCTCTCTTGTTACCAACAAATTTGCCCAGGAAAAGCTCAGCTAAGGCTTTTCATATAGAGAGATATGGTTTTTCAAATAGTCTGAACCTAAGCTGTATTTTAGTACTTTTATATCCTGCTTTTTTGTTTGAAAGTGTTCAAGGTCAATAAAAAAATAAAATGTGGGTTATTTTCTAACAATTAATCCCGACTTACCAATCTGTGAGCTGACCCTCCAAGTCAAGTCATCATGACCTATATACGAGTCCTATGACTAAATCAGGCTAGGCATCTTAAGGTTGTCTGTATGTTGCAGGACTGCAACTCTTAACATTCCACATCAATAGCTATGCTGCCTAGGGCTGCTGGATCTAACAAAATCTATAGGGCCCATCCCTGGGCTAAACAGTGACTTGACAGGTGCAAACAATATATAGATACGGTATTTCCCACAGTGTTGGCTCAGCATTGAACCAGAATTGCACAAATAAATGGAGAGGAAAATACACCAGCATCTCACTATGCATTCTGAGCTACGTATGTGTACCCAATCCCTTTTATGGATTAGCAACTCAGTTGTGAGGCAAAAACAAGCACACTGAATCAGCATAGCTGAGCCCTAACAATAACATCCTGTGATCCATTCTGCCTTCTAGGTATGGCCAAATTTTCAATATGAAGGCTCATGTATTTTAATGATTCTACAGAAGGGACAATTTCAGCAAGCACAACATGACTTGCCACCATGCTATATGACATGACAAGTTGCCACTGCAAAAATTCCCTCATCAACAGGACAGTTAAAGGTTAAAGCATCCTAATGTTGAAAGACCATTTTTGCATTAAAAAAAAAATGTGCATGTTTAGAAAAGGTTGCCTTTAAAAAAAATAAAAATACAAACATACAAAATGATAGTCCTTGAAAAGTCACTTTCCTAACATTATTATGTTACAAGCTGCAAAGAACCACAAAAACAACACAGTCTTGAGGCATGTTAAAAAATATTATCTGGCATAAGATTTTGTAGGATCTACCTTCCTTCATCAGATACAGGGATTGGAGATCATGAAAGCTTAACCAAATAGTCAGCTTTTAAGACTTTTTCTTGGTTTTGCTGAAACAGATTAACAGGGTTCTTTACCCTTCCAAAAATATTAAAGCAAGATAATAAAATGGAAATCTCATAGTTTGAATTTTGAAACTTTGGACCTTATCAAATTTTGTTATGAAATTTAGCTTCAGACGAAAGTTTTCAAAGTCTTAAATCCTGGAGTGCCATCATATAGATACCGACTGCAGTAAAGATTCATTCAACATGGTCAGCAGTCTTGCTTCCAAAGTCAGAATGCTCTAATGGTAGAGCCTCCAATATATCTTTGGTCCTGCTGTCATGAGTCTGACGAGGCAGAAAAAAGGCAGTAGCATGGTTTTAACTGCTTCTCTTTCATTTAAAAAATAAAACACAGAAAGGTAATGGAAATCTCTCTCTACTACCATGTTGGAGACATCTGTAGAGGTTGAGAGGGCTTTTGATCTGTAAGATGTAAATCTTTTTCTAGCGCACCCAGAGATACCAGTCAACCCACACCAATCCATCTCTGACCTTGGATCTCTGATATCAGCAATAATGGCTGCACAGTTTCTGCAAAAGGTGCCAGCTGGGTTCATTGTCCTTCTCTCTTTCTTTGGAAGGGGATCTCTGATACTTCCTTTGTCTCACTGGAATGGAGAAACCAACCAACCATGGCTGATCCTCCACTTCTACAAATATAAAATCTAGCTATTACTCTGAATTATCCCTGTCATTTGTATTCTATATTTCTAAAAATGAAGGATAACACATTGTGCATTTTCCCCACCTCAACAGACTTTGTAAGAGCCCTGGATGCAATGAGAGGCCGTATCGGCACATCTGAGACAGTAATTTGAATATCTGCAACTCCCTTCCATATTCCATCTTTAGACTGTAACCAGAAGGAGATACCATGATTAGAATATCCACACCTCATACCACCTTTTTGCTTTGCTTGTGAAAGAGTGGGAATCATGTGGTTCTCCACATATTGCTGGACTACAGCTCCCAGGAACATAGCCAATACTAGCTGCAGTCTCAGAATATGTGGAGTGCTGTGTGATTCCCACTGCTAGTTTATCTTCTTGCCTAACAAAGAATTTTGGGATGCTCAGAAACTTATACAGTGTTTTGTGACTCCTTATTTGAATTTTGTCATTTTTTGTTATTTTCAAAAAGGAAAAATGAAAAGGCTGTTCTAGCGTGCCTACTTTTGCTTTTTAAAAGGCAACAAAGATTTGGTGAATACACACAATCTGCTGAGACAAAATAATATCCCTCTGGGTGCTATGAGAATGTACAGTTTGAGGAGCGATATCATTTACCAACAGGAATGAATGAACCTTTTCTGCCATCCTAACTCAGTACACATGGATCTTCTATAAATGATTAAGGCATTTTGAAATTTGGTTTTACAGTCATTAGAGAGGGTTAGTTATGAAAACCCACCAATGGCACTAGCTTTCCATGGTGGTGGGATTATATGTTCCTGTGAGGCAAGAGGTTATGCTGATGGCCACAACTCTGCTGATAAGATCTCAGTTTTTGTAGAAGAACCAGACTAAAAGTATCAAACATCTAGTGGGCAGCAGCAGTAGTGAGAGGTAACACTGGTGAAGGATCTTCCAGGACAACAGCAGCAAAATCATGCTAACATTTGTCCTTGCAGAAGAACAAGCGTGCAGAAAGAGGCATGGTAAACCCCTTTTCAATGTCTTTTACCAAACCCCCCCACTAAACTATGATGAGACAACTCAAAATGGAACAAGGGATAGTGCCAGACAATGAAACTCCCAGGTTGGAAGGCATTCAATGAGTTACTGGGTTACAGCAAAGAACTATGAGTAGCACTTTGCCAGTGATGCAACTGGACATTCAGGAATTGACATGCTAAGAGGTAAAATTCTGAAGGTGCACAACACATATTATAGGAACATGGAATATGAGAACATGAATAAGGTAAAGCTAGACATAGTAAAACAAGAAATGGAATGTATAAACATTGCAATATTTAAGGTGAGTAAGTTAAAAAGTGGGAGGAATGAAACATTTTGAGTCAGATAATTGCAGTGTTTTACTCAGGAAATTAAAATCAATGAAATAGGATGGTAGTAATAGTGAGGAGAGATGTATCAAAAACAGTCAAAAGATAAAATGCAAAGTCTATCCATAATAAATCAGGGAAGAGCTATTAATAGAACCAAAATCTAAGTTTATGCCTCAACTACAGAGCCAAAAAAAGAACTGAAAGATTTTATGTTGAAATCCAGAAGAAAATGTATCAGACACATAAACAGATCTTCATGTTTATCATAGGCAACTGAAACTCAAGAACAGGAAATGGAGCAGAATCAAAGATTATAGGAAAATTTGGCCTAAGATCAGGAAATGAAGCAGGAGAGTGACTGACAACAGGCTAGCAGTTTGTTCTCTGCAAGCACATTTTTTAAGCAACTAAAGACTGTATAGATGGCATCACCTGATGGCCAATACAGAAATCAAATAGACTACATAACTGGATGCAGAAAGTGGAGAAGCTCCATTCTCTCTGCAAAAATAAGACCAGGAACAGATCATGACCATGAACGTCTAATGTCAAAAATAAAAGTAAATCTGAAGGGACACTAAACAAGCCATCATGACAAAAATACAACCTGAAGACCATCCCTATAGAATTTAATGATTATGTAAAAAATAGAATTGCACTATTAAGCCTAATTGACCAGGAGCCAAAAGAACTCTGGACTGAAACCAGGGTTATTGACAGGGAAGAATGTAAAGAGACACTGTCTGCAGCCAAAAAGAAAGAGAGTCTCCAGTAGATGATGGATGAAACTCTTCAAGCAGCTAATGACAGATGAGAAGCAAAAGTAAAAGGGTGACAGGAGTCAGAACCCTTAGGGCAATTGTTCAATGGCTTGCATGCAGGGACAAGGAGAACTACTATAAAAATCAATGCCAAGAAACAGAAGATGACAACAAAAAAGGAAGAACAAAAGTCTTCTTCCAAAAGATCTGGAAAATCAAAGGGAAATTTAAACCAAGAGTAGGGATGCTCTCCAGCCAGCAGAGGAACTCATTATATGACCAAGTAGAAATAAAAAGATGGTGGAAACAATACACTGAAGATCTATTTGAAAGAGATGAAAGGATGACAGATTCATGGAAGAAAGAACCCTTTGAAGAAGAACTTACAGTTATAGAAAGTGTGGGGAAGCTACACTCAGAGCACTTGGGAGAAATTTATCACCAGGAACAAATAGCACACCAATAGAGTTGCTTCAAGCTACAGAGACAAAATCGACTCTTGATTCTAAATAAAATCTTTCAACAAATATGGAAAATAAAACATTCTAATCCCCAAGGAAGGAGACACCAGCAATTGCAGTAACCATAGGACCTTGGCATTAATTTCCCATGCCAGAAATTGATTCTCAAAATTCTACCACAAAGACTTTCATATGGAAAAATCAATGCCAGCTATCCAAACTGGGCTCAGAAAAGCAAGAAGCACAAGGGATTATACTGCAAAAATATGTTGAATGTGGAGTGCACTAAAGAATTTCAGAAGAAAATAAGTCTGTGCTTTATAGATGACAGAAAAGCCTTTGATTGTGTACATCATGAACAACTATGAGTGACTCTTAAATAAATGACTGTGCTACATTTGATTGTCCTAATGTGTAACTTGAACTCAGGACAAGAAGCAACCATCAAGACAGAATACAGAGAAAAAGAATGGTTTCCAATTGTCAAAGGAGTCAGACAAGGTTGCATTTTATCACCCTATTTAACTTGTATGCTGAGCATATCAGAAATAAACTTGGAGAAAGGAGGTGTGAAAACTGAAAGAAGGAATAACAGCAATTTAAGACATTCAGAAATCACCATGCTGCTAGTAGAAATAGAAAAGACTTGGAACGATTGCTGAAGAAAGTTACAGGAAGAAAGTGCAAAAAAGTTTACAGCTATACATAAAAAACACAAAAATAATGAGCACAGATGATTTACATAATTTTAAAGGAGAAGATGAAGACATTGAAATAGTTCAAGATTTTCTATAACCTGGCTCAGTTATTAATCAGAATAGAGACTGATGTCAAGAAGTCAGAAAAAGGCTAGAATCTGGAAATGCAGCAATGAAGACATTAGACAAGATCTTGAAGTATCAAGATATATAATTGAATATTTAAGTTAGAGTGGTCCATACCATTGTATTTCCAGTTTCTGTATATGGTTTTGAAAGCTGGACCATGAAGAAAGATAATAATAAGAAAATCAACTCATCTGAAATGTGGTGCTGGAGAAGAGTTCTATAGGTACATGAACTGCTAAAGACAAATAATTGAATCCTAGAGCAAATCAGGCCTGGATTCTCCCTTGAAGCCATGATGACTAAACTGAGACTGTCACACTTTGAACATATCATGAGAAGACATGACGTACTAGCAAAGATAATAATACCTGGCAAGGTAAAAGGCAGTGGGAAAAGAGGAAAACTGCATTACAGATGGATAGATTCAATCAAGGAAGACACGACCCCAGATCTGCAAGACCTAAGCAGGACTGTTGATAATAAGGTGACTTGGAGATCTCTCATTTGTAGAGTCACCATCAATCCAAGCCAATTTGCTAGCAGTTAACAACCACAAGCTATGAACAAAAAATTTCAAAGAAGAAGAAAAATCAACATCAGTGATCTGAAATCAGCCCTTGACATAACCCTCTGTTTTATCAATCCTGCTAGTAACTGCTATTGTAGTCTTCAAGGATGCTGCAGAGAAATATGTGCAAACCTTTTAAAAGGAAGGTGCTATGCCTCAAATTGGCCAGCAGAGGGGGTAGTAGCATGCTATCCTTCAACTTTCCTGTTTTCTGTACAGGGCTAGCACCAAAATGTGATTTGAGGAGTGAATATTTAAAAAGCTGTAGACCTTTTTACACCAAGTACTATATATCTCTTTCTTCAATCCTTGTATATAAATGTTTCCCACTTATATTAAATATTGCTCTTAAATTTTTAGGGCCATCACAATCCAATACTAAATTAGATACTTTTAAACTCCACAAAAATCTGGTTTAACTGTAACTAATTCTGTTTCTATTCTACTGTGTATTTCAAGGATTCGGTTACAGTGAGAAAAGAGCTTGAATTTTTTCAAAAAGTGAAATATACCTTAAATATGAAATAACTGTTTCTTTTAAAAGACGTTTCTCCAAATTCAGTTTCAAAAATTATCCATTTGACCAAACTAAGACGGATTAAAAAAAAAGTTGGATATTCATTCCCTACAGTGAGGTACCAGACAAAGAAATCAATATTACTGATATACTCTGTCCAAATTTTTTTCTTGCTCCCGAATTCCATATTATACTGATGCAAATGCCAGAAACACACAATATAATTTTACATTGCTCCTAATATTCCAAGTCTTTCATATGAATATATTTAGAAGGCCTAATAGTGCATAACCATTATTTCATGACTTCTCAGTTTCTAAAAATCTACCAGACATGCAGCCCTATACACATATTCTCAAAAGTAAGCCCCATTGAATTCATGAAAGCCCCATAAGGGGTTACAGTATTGCACTTTTAATAATCTTGTATTAGTGGATGTCCATCCCCAGAAATAAGGAGCTGCAAACTCAGTACTAGGACAAACCATGTCAGCTTTACAGAGTGGACTGGATTTACTCTGTTTTAGATCATAGCATAGCATGGGTGAGATCACAGTATGACACTTAAGGTCAGTTTTGCTGCACTGCAGCAAGTTTTTTTTTACAGCTCAGCTTTCTAGAGCCGTTCATTTCCCTGCACTACATAGTTTGGGTCAGCAGAGGGCGCAGTCACTTTGCAGCAGAGGACAAACAAATCTTTGCATGCGGTGCTATCCATCAAACCCTTGAGCGACAGATAAGAAGTCGTGACTACACTGAACTGAAAGATGTCAGCATGAAATCCCATTTCCATTGGCAATTAGTAATATGTGAAAGTATTCTTTTGGAAAGTACCCTTATGGAAAAGGGACGAGTCTTTTGTGCTTTTTTAAGTATTTTTTTTAAGTGTTCATGATTTTTTTTCAAGCCTTCAAATATAAACAAAGACATTAACACAGCTGCAAATGTCCCAAATGTTCTGCTCAGATGTTCCATTACACATAGTGGAAGGTAAGATTGTATTTCTCAGCACGTTTAGGATTAAAGTGGAATTCTGAAAACAGGTTAAGAGACTGAAGAGCGGCTGATCTCATAAATGCAAGACAATGTCTTTATAGGGTTTTGTATCAAGAAATATGTGAAAACTCAGAAGCACGGACAAGTCTGAATGTGCTCCGTCCAAATTCAAGAAATTTGGCTGCCATTCGAAGAGGAATTCAGAGTTATTAGTTTCTGGTTTACCCCGAAAACAAAGAACTTTCCCTATCTACTTCTAAAAATGCCTGAATAGTAATACCAGCCACTTTAACTTTTATTTTTGTCCACTTTTTGAAGAATAGACACTTCTTTTGCTGAGGGTAGCCACATGTGCTAGCAGTCAGAGATTCAGTTTTATAGCAGAAATATATTGTAGGTGCTTAGTTCTTGTTCTGAGACTACGAGTCTGAATTATCTAATTGAAGGGGTGAAGAACAGCCATCCTGTGGTCTGTTCTACTCTATTTCCTATCTCCGACAAAGATCAGCAACAGCTTTTGCACAGGAAGTGTAAAATTACATAGGGCACTGTGAAGATTCCAGACATGACAGCGGAGATACCAACAATAAGTAAACCAATACTTCATAGCCTAGTCTACTATCATTCTTTACACAAAGGTCATTATCAGCAGTATTCCCTGGTGATTGTGCCTTGTTCTCTGGCCCTGAATGGTAGATAACATTCAGATAGATTTAAGATGCAGAGAGAAAAAGTACAAAAATTTCTTCTTACTACACATCCAGGGTAGTATTTAAAAAGGAATTTTTGGGGGAGAGGGAATCCAGAGTGTAGAAAATTGGCTTTTTTGATTATGATATCCAGAAATCTATGCTACCTGATGGATTCTGGGAGCTATAGTCAGAAGGTAACTTTTTTGCTTTTTGCTCCAACAGCTTTCTCTTCTTGTCTGCCTGTTTTATCTGAACAGAGTTAAAACTTGAGAAGTGCTCTGTGAGGTACATCTCATGTATGCATCCTCTATCTCTGCATATTGAGCATATCTGAAAATATTACGAAGCTACAATCCATCCAGTGTACATTTACCTGGGATTGGCCTCATTGGATGAAGTGGGACTTACTTCCTAGCAAACATGCACAGGATTGCGCTACATAATGGCCATCTTCAGTATTTTACCAATATATTAGTCTCACTCCCACAAAGACCAATGAGATTTGTCTCTAAAAACACATAAAATGGAATGGTGATGTCAGCATCACAACCAAATAACAAATGCTTCATCCAGAGCATGGAACATATAAAGCCCTCCAGTCCTTCTAGGTTGCATCTCCCTAGCTAGCATACCCAATGGTCAGGGATCAGAAGAGCTGCAATGCTACAAAATCTGGAGGGCCAGACATTCCCTCTTCTTTACTACTGTGTAATTCAGAGGTGATCTTAGGAAGTTATAAATAAATGCTACTAGTTGCAGGGAGGCCTATTTTTAGTTAAAGATAGCAACAGTTATAATTTCAACTGATGGCCAGTGCAGAAACCATTTGTTCTTTTCCAGTGGTACAAAATAATTTTTTCCATCGGAAGCAAATGAGCTGTCCTTGAGAACTTGAGAACTAGGATCCAGAATATGTCAGATCATTCCTCAATGTATACTGAGAAACTATAGAGAAATCAGTTAATTATCATCCCACTGATACTGGGCTATAAGGATGGCAGGAGTTACTAAGTTTTATTGGTGTCAAGGGAATGTGTAGGGTCATGATTCTCAGAAGAAGCATTTGTAAGAGTAAGGTGCTTCCAAGAGCTCCTGAACCATTGAGATTTGTGCTAAGTATGAAGGGGTGTCTACTAGGTGCATTCTGGAAGGCATGCCAACCAACCAAGGAGCCAGCCTTTCAGGAAAGCAAATAAAGTCCCCCTATCAGGGATGCTGTAGCATGGAATTCCCCACAGCACCAAAAGTTTGGAATAGATTCTCTTTCAGGTCTATGATTCTGTTGAATTGAATGTGCATTCATAAAAGCATCGCTATTATATTCTGGTAAATTTGAGAATAATTTGTTAAACTAATCTTCCCCCTTGATCTATTAATAACTGAAGAATGCTTTATGATGCCCGAGAGTTTATACAGATGACATTTATAGCTGATAGTTACATGTTTGAGAAACTAGAGAGGCCAAACAGATGCCATTTGGAATATTCCTGGGGAATATCTTTCCTGATAAATCTGAAACTAGCATTTCAGCTTCACAAGACCCTTCCCTGCAATTTTCCAATGGTTTTTACTACTGAAGGAAGTATAAGCAAGAGGTGTGTACAGACCGGAAAAGGAAAGTGTAACTACAGTGTAATCCTGTACCATTTCCTTTAAATAAGTTCCTCTCAGTTTAATAGGACTTACACCTTGGTCAATATGCCTAGGATTGAATCCTTAAAAACAGAATGGACTGAATACTGTCTTCAAGATTTTTATACCCTTGGCATATCTTGAAGGAATATTTAAAACCTATGGAAATACATCTATTTATCCACTGAGGAGATCAAATATTCTGTTCTGTATGCCCATCTCTATTCTTTCCTTTAGAAGAAAAAAGTGTTAAAGGGCTTTTGTGGGTTTTGAAAAAAATTGTTATCTTCTTTTGGACCTAGATAACTACAACCACATAACCCACCCATCCACCCTGCCAAAAAAAGGTTGGAGGCACACATGTTCTAGCCATTGCTATATCTTAACAGAGGCACATTTAATTTGAACCACATTTCCTCATATTCTCATTGACATCAGTATAATTTAGTTCCAAGGAAGCACACTTCATAGCCTTTGGGCAAGCAAATAAATGTTTAGGGTTAAGTATACTGATGCAAGAGTTATGACTATACTCTTAAAGTTTTGCTCTGATTCCCAAGTCATGTTCTAAAGGAATGGGAAATGGCTGTCCCACCACTACAATAATGCAAAGGAGCAGATAGAAGTCTTCTTATCTTCAATGAAGTATCATCATACATAAAATCAGGATATTGGGAGGCTTTCATTTATTGTCTGTAGTTGGGATAATTAGAGAACCAGCATGATGTACTGGTTTGGATGTTAGACTAGGACTCTGGAGACCAGGATCTGAATCTCTGTTCAACCATAAACACCCACTCGGTAAGACATAGCCTCAGAGGAAGGCAAAGGCGAAACCCCTTTGAACAAATTTTGCCAAGAAAACCTCATGATAGGGTCAGCATAGGTTGGAAATTACTTGAAGACACACAACAACGAATACATGTCTTAGTAAGTACAATGGGATTCACATTTAAGTAACAAATGCCCTTTGTCCCTGGAATGTATACTGGGGAAACCTGGGGAGATTCTGTCATCTACTCCTCACCTTAGTTTATATTTGGCTGCCTAGCTTTTGAGTCAATACTCATTGGAGTATCATTGATGAATTTCTCATTTTTTTGCAATTTGAGCAGCATGATAATGAGTTCATTCATAAGGCTAAAATTTCAAATGAGCATAATAGCCTTTGAGAAGCTAAAGGAGCTATCAAGGTACTTAAACCTATACTCAGAATTGATTCAGCCCTTTGGATAGCTCCTCTACAGATTGGACAAAAACTCAAAGTGGATTCTTCATCCCACTGAGATAGAATCCATGGGCCACCACTGGGGAAATGTGGAAGTTGATTACCACAAGTGGTAGAGGGGTAAAAAAGAATGCACATGCTAGCTGCACAATTTTTTTTTAATATACACCACCTTTCATAGGTAAAAATGATAAGAATTTCTCAACTGCAGATAACTTTGTAGAAAATGACACCTCCATTTTGCAACTTAAGCATGGACCGATAAAATGAAGTCTCATTTTCATATAATCATAGAGTTGGAAGAGATTGCAAGAGCCATCTTGTTCAATCACCTGCCATGCAGAAATATGCAACTAAAGCACTCTCAAAAGATGATTATTCACCTTCTGTTTATAAACTTTCAAAGGAGATTCCACTGCCCTCCAAGCTAGGCTATTCTATGGTCAAACAGCTTTTATACTCGACATGTTCTGTCTCATCTTTAGGTAGAATCTCTTTTCTTGTAATCTGAAATCATTGGTTTCAGTTCTAGTCTCTGAAGGAGTAGAAAAGAAACTCACTCCATCTTCTACATGACATCCATTCAGGTATTTGAATCTTAAGATCTTCAACCTTCCCTTCTGCATGCTAAGTATACCCAGCTCCCTGGACCTCATTGGTCTTGATTCCTAGACTTTTTACCATATTGGTTGCCCTCCTCTGCACACATCCCAGCTTGTCAGTATCCTTTTCAATAGCCATCTTTCACTACAGCTTTAACTGTTATTGTTGTATCTGTTTTGATAAATGCAAATGTTAATGCTGTGATCCCAATAATGAAAAAAAATAACTTGACATTTAAACAAGCACATTCGTGAAATGATAATTGTTCTGTTTTTTTTAAGGGAGACTTCTCTGATGCATGTTATAAATTTTCTATCTTTATACATTAAGTTGGCAGTTTACTGTAAATGATACCTATTGACAGACACAAATACCAAGATACAATACAATATAAAAGGCAAGCATGGGCCAACTTACCTAGCAAAAGTTTGTCTTTATCTCTACAGTCCGGAGTGTTCCATGGATTGTTACAGGAAGCCCAAGGTAACACATTCACAAGGGATGCAAAAAGGTAGAAAAGTGTGTAGCACAATATAATATTATAATATATGGCTATTAGGACAGAGATAATCAGCATAGCAATGCCACAGCCTAGCGGGGGGAAGAAAAACAGGAAAAATCAGACACTACTCAACTTTAAGTTAATAAATAGACATAATTTGAAGACAACACTGAAACTATGTAGTCATATATAGATTTATTTTTGTTTAACAATTACCTTATTTGTTCAGATTTCCTTTTATAGGAAACCTAGGTCAAACTCATTTTATTCTGCAGTAAATCCCACTAAGTTTAACTGGATGTAAACTCCAGACAAACAGGCATTGGATAATAGCCTTTACCAACAGAAATTTCCACACACCCCTCCTTCATTTCAGTGGGCACAGTGAGGACTGTCATTAAAACAGATGGAAGAATCTCCACTATCATCTCATATTTGAGATCACATATATGGATTCCTAATGACACCTTCTATCTGGAATTATCACTTATTGTGCTGTATTTTAAAAAGCAGAATAATTTTTTTTAGTACACTATTTTGTTGCCATTATATTTTAATCTACCCAAGAATAGGCCTTTAAATCTTGAATTGTATCTTTCATAGGGATGCACACACACAATTCTAAAACAGCTGTACCTAAGATGTTATTATCAGGGAAAGTGGGAAACTAATGTGCATGGGTTATTTAGCATTGAAGGCAAGTATTCCTGCCTTATTACACATGTGAGATACAGTCAAAGTGATACAGCCATCAGATGTTCTCCTGCTGGGAAATGCAATGAGAAGTTACTAAAGCAGAAAAAGTGCTGCATTACTACTATTTCTGTCTATCCAAGGTCAACTGAAGGTCAAAGCAGGACTGCAGTGCCTCACCCAATAATCACAATGCTACACAGTTAAGAGAATTCATCTCACCGCTCTTGTTTAAATGGAAGACAAACAATTAAAAGATGGATTAGTAAGACTCACCTTGTAAGGCAGGGATGGCTTTCCAAACAGATACGGGGCCCTGACTAGCAAATTGCCCCAAGGAAACTTCCAAGAAAAAGATAGGAATTCCAGCCAAAGCCAACATTGTCAAATAGGGTATAAGAAATGCACCTAATGAGAAAGGAGAAGACAAATCTCAGAGACAGTGTGGGAGAAATAGTCCAACTCTCACTACAGTTCCTATTTGTATAACATTAAAATTTTGTAAAACACCCATGTTGGTCCACCTCACCAAGACAATGCCAACCCTTTTAGAACCAGGATCTGTCCTCTTGAAGAACTTTTAGGATTGCAGGGGTGAGAATCATATGGTCTTCCAGATGTTGTTGGACTGCAACTCTCAGCATTCCTCACCATTGAAGGACTGACCAAAGTTGGAGTCCAACAACATCTGGAAGGTTGCATGGTTCCCACCCCTCCTTTATTGGCAGAGACTCTTCCCCCAGAAAAACTTTGGCAATTAGTCATTCCCCATAGAACACCTGGTACTGTTAACCAACTCAAATATTTTACAGCAGGATCCTAATAGCATTTACTCTAAAGAAAATTCTGCTTTTCAGTGAAATTTGGTAGTCAAGTTACAGCAGGCTCAGGATTGCCCCTTGCCCCTGGAACTGAGCCCTGGACTAACAATCTCAAGTTATTGGTACTTGCTAAAATTCATACACACATACATTCATTCCCTTTCTCTCCACAGGTTTTCCAGATTAATTTTATTGATCTGATGGTCATTATGGATATTCTTATGACTTTTTTGTATTTTATAAATATACAGTGAACCCTCAGTATCTGCTAGGGTTCCAGGAACCCCTTGGATACCAAAATGAATGAATGCTCAAGTCCCATTATGAACAAATGGTGTAGTAAAATAATGTCCCTTATATAAAATGGCAAAAATCAAAGTTTGCTTTTTGCTTTTTTTTTGCTTTTTTTTTTAATATTTTCAAGGTCTGGTTGGTTGGTTGGTTGGTTGGTTGGTTGTGTAAATACAGAATCCATGGATATGGAAGGCCAACTGTATGTGTGTTTTTTAATGGTATGATGTTGAAATATCTTTTGTTAGTAGCCATTAAGCAAAACATAAATCTATGAAATATCTGCAGCAAATTTCAAAAGTAGTCTCACTGAACTCAGGTGAGCTTGTCCTCAACTGAATGGCATAGCAATACAACCTAACTTGAAAACCAGTGAATTGAAATTGAGCAGCTAAAAAGAAAATGTCAGAAAGTGACCATGAGGTCTAAGCAGGGCAGAGCAATACTGAAGAGAAAATCTGCTTAGTCATAGAAAACGTACTCGCTTAGGACCATTTCCATACTACACTGTTATACTGCTATTATTCCACTTTCAACAGCCTATGGAATCTTGGGGTTTGCAGTTTAAGGAGCAGCCTTTAGAATTCTCGGCCAGAGAGCCCTTTGGCCTCAGTAAACTACAAAGCCCAGAATTCCACAGGATGTTGAAAGTGGAATAATAGCACTATAACAGTGTTGTAAGGAAAGGCCTTAGTGATTTCAGGTTAAGTATACCCAAAAATCCTAGCCATATCTTTTAACATCTTGTCCATGTCCGCTACGACAACAGCTAGGATATCAGTGTAAGATACAAAGAACAAGCGTGACATGCATAGGGTTGCCAGAGAAAAAACTAGAGGGAGCTGCTGTATCTTTAAAGGTTGTGTAGAAGAAGGAATTTCAGGATTTACTTCCTACCTGGATGCATGACAAGCAACATTTGCTGGAATTCCCTCTTCTGCACAACCATTGAAGGTACAAAAGCCATCTCCAGTTTTCACTTTGGTAACCCTAGACATATATGGTATAGAAATAGTGCTTGATCCTTAATGGTGAGTTTGTGTCTTTCGTTGCTCCAGGGTTTTGTAAGTCTTTCGTTGCTCCAGGGTTTTGTAAGGATCCTATATAAGCCTGCTTTCACTGCCTGCCAGCAAGTAGTAGGGACCCTAGAATTGTTTTTACAATGAGACACTGGGTAATGATGGGCAGATTGTTAGTAATGTTGCCTACTCGCACTACTTTCAAGGGAAGGGCAAACTACTTTCCCCACCCATTATCATGGAAAACAGCCTTAAATATGGAGACAGGTACAACATGTACTTAGAAATGCCTTCCAGATTTTGACTCTTTCTCCCAAATAAATAACAATAAATAAATAATAAATAAGTGGAAGCTCAGCTGCATAGAAGCTTTGGTGGCCCAATTCTGCCAGATGATCTTGGGGTATCAGCCCTCCAGTTTAGCCTTAGGAAGGCTTGAGCCCCCCACCCCCATTTCAGGGTCCCTGGCCAGTGGGTTTTGAGTACGAGTGCCAGAATCTACATCTTACTGTCTTTATTTAGACAAAGTTATGTGTTCAGTCTACCAACAGACTCCATTCTCCTGTCTTAAAGAGTTTCTTTTGTCCCCTTCAGAGCCTTGATTCCAATGAAGGGTACATCTTCTTGGGAACAGGTCCTATTGCAAATGCAAGGAGGATATTTCCTGGCACACATGCCTAGGAGCACAGGGACCCTTTGTTCCGCTCATCTCTTGCTGACCCACCTTCCCTTGATGGCTTTGCCTCCATAGGCCTTTCTACTCTACACTGTTATCATGCTATTATTCCACTTTCAACTGTGTAATTCTGGGGTTTGTAGTTTATTGAGGCCAAAGAGCTCTCTGGCTGAGAATTCTAAAGGCCCAGCTCTGAATTGCAAACCCCAGGATTCCATAGGATGTTGAAAGTGGAATAATAGCACTATAACAGTGTAAAGAAAGGCCCCAAGAGGCCTTGCCTCTACCCAGGGGTCAACCTAGGAGGCCTGCACAGGTGGAGGAGGGGCCTGCTGTGCCCCACATTGTGGATGTTTTTGTGTGCTTTCAAGGTACCTGTTCGCTTTTAGTGACCTCCTTAATTTTATGCAGTTTTCTTTGGCAAGGAATACTCAGAGGTGATTTAGCCAGTTCCTTCCTCTGAAATGCAGCCTACAGCACCTGGTATTGGTTGGTGGTCTCTCATCCAAGTACTAACCAGGGCTGATGCTGCTTAGCTTCCCAGATCAGACAAGATCTGGCGCCTTTAGAGTATTCAGTTAGGGTCTTAATGTGAGAACCCCTCTTGGATTTGGGTCATGGCTTGCTTTGGCTGCGCTTTGCCCAGATGATGAAGCAGCCTCTTCCCAGGGAAGTCGGTTACATCGCTCTCTAGACACCTACACAGAGACAGCGAGAGAGACCAATTGCTTTTGCTTCGGTCCAGCAGCCTTGGTCGAAGACTCCAAAAGGTCTATTAATCAATCCACGGGGGCAGAGACTTCTGCAAATCTGGCTGGGATTCCTTCCGCCATGCCCTTAGACTTCTGTTCTGAATTAGAAGTCAGGAGCAATCTGGCTTCCCAAAACCGTGGTGAAACTGCGCCTGCGTCAAGGGTCCAGTAGAGACTTAGGGGCCTCCGCCCCTCCCTAAACTGCAAACCCCAGGATTTCATAGGATGTTGAAAGTGGAATAATAGTACTATAACAGGCTAGTGCGGAAATGGCCCTAATCTAAATTTACACTCCTTGAAGTGTAATTCCCACTGGATTCAGGGTAGATTGCTGAATGTGCGAGTTTCGGATTAAAAATAACAAAAGCCTGTGGTTTCCGTGGGTCAGACTAGACTGGGAATATATTCGCTGAGATTTCTTGTTCCAGTGTGAAAATTCCGAAATTTCTAGCCCTGAACCGAATTCAGCAACAGCGTCTGTAATCATCCGAAAGACCTGCACAAAACCTCTGCGGAAATTACTATTAGTAATAAGTCGATATCTTGTGCCCTTTTAATGACGAATGCAAACGCTGTGGTTTAGAATAAAAGTGGACTTCTAGGCATCTACTCAGAAGTAAGCCCTGCTGCAGTGCATGATACTTACATTCAAGTAGGTGCGCTTGGAACTGCAAGCTGGAGATTTTCTTCTCCCGCTTGCAAATTATAGTAACCACCATCCTGTTTATTGCTACCGCCATTGCTGTTATATAAACTGAGACAGCCAAATCCTTTGTTTACGGGCGGGAAATATTTTCCACATATTCTAGATCAACAAGGTCACAATGTTTCACCCCAAACAACAAGAAAGATGACTAGCCCAGGGTTTAGTACAGAATTAGATTGGGATAGAATTAGACTGGGATTCTTACAAATATGTACAACGGACCAAAATAGGTTAAAACGGTACAAAAGATTACAGTTTCCTCTATAATCAGAGCAGAACAAAAATGCTCTCTCCAAGACGACTTTCCTGATTTTTTTTTTAATTTAAAACAAAAATGCCGCTTGTTTTTCGTTAGGTTTACTTCCTAAGGACAACGACAGGAACAGTGAAATAATCGGATTATTTCTAATTAATATTCCATTGCTCCTATTTGTAAGTGTAATGACATTATAAGATCTTGTGTCATTTCTCAAAGGAATGAAATTCCTCTTGCTTTTTGGCTTGATTTTAATAGTGTTTCTGTCTCTCTCTCTCTCGTTTTACAACGCAATATGATAATGTGGTCTCAGAAGTAAGCATCCTGCCTCAATGTAAATATTTTCCAATTTGTCTCTTTCCTACAAATTAAAAACTGAACGGAACAGAGTCTGATTGATAACATATTGTGGAACTGGCGATTTTTCAGGTGTATTTCTACCCGGGTGAAATGTTCTTCGTGAGTTGTTAACCCCAAGGAGATCAGACTTTTAGAGATTTACATCGGCGTTGCCTTGCCATTCCACAATTGATTAAATGGGTCTAAGATGCATATTTTTTCAGATTTATATCACTTTCTAAAACATGCACCCCACTCAGTGTAAGTTTTTTTGGACTTTTCCCGTCATGCCCCCCCTCCCTCCGCACACCCCTACTATAAGGGGAATAAAAGAAAAGTGGTTTGGAAAGGCAGTTTGGAACAGACAAGCTGCAGGAAGAGAAGAGGTTAAACAAAGCTATCCCCCAACAAGTTTTATCAGAGTGAAAACTGAAGATGACCCCCCTCTACCTTTAATGATGATGAAGAAAAGGGACGTTCAGCAGGTCCCCTTATCTGGTTGTGTGACAAGCAACACTTGCTGGAATTTCCTCTTCTACACAACTATCAGATAAAAGTGAGGTCTCCAGTTTTCAATATGCCAACCCTACCCCCCAGTCCTCCACTCTAAGGTTCACTTCAGCCAGGAGAAGTCTAGAAACTCTGCGCTTCTCCTCCGCAGTGTGTAGTTGATTCCCAGCAGTTCCTGGTTGAATGTAAACTGGAGTAGAAATAAAATACTATGTTCCTCTGAATAAAAACAGTGCCCAAAGGGGTCCATCCCAGAAACTTCTTCCTCGTTCCACTTGCTCTATATTCCTCCACAGAAATGACTGCCTCATTTCCTTTGGACCAGGATAATCTCGCTTTCAATGGGAAAAAGAGAATGTCCCGTGTACTCCTATGCATTGCTTTTTGTTAGAAATTAGCCCCACTGAGGTCGGTGGGAATCTACTTCCAAGTAATACATGCAAAACCACAGCCTTTAATTCTTCTACATGTGAGTCTCGCACATGTCAACAAAGCATCAATAGGATCTTCATGCCCACTGGTCCATTGCTGATATAGCCAATCAAAAGACAAGCCATTAAATGTATGGTGACAACCATTTTAATCTTTGTCTTTATTCAGAAGGAAAGACCTATTTATCTGGGCTCTAGCCATACTACATAGTAATACATTTTGTACCAGTTTAACTATCTTGGCTCCATCCTGTGAGATGCTGGTATCTGTAGTTTGGTGAGGTAGTTAGAACTCTCTGCTGAAACATTCTGCAGTTCTAGTTCAAGGAACTGTGCTAGAGATCTCTACCAGAAAATTCTAAGTACCTCACTAGACTACAAACCTCAGAACTCTGCACAATGGAGCCATGGTACAATTTCTAGCTAGGTTTCCTTGCTAAACAATTTTATTGTTCTAGTTCAAGACACTGGAGCAGAGATTTCTGGCAGAGAATTCTAAGTACCTCACTAGACTACAGATCTCAAGAGTCCAGGGAAGGGAGCCATGACCGTTAAAGCGGTACAACAATTCTATAGCGCAGGTACTTTCTAAGGCAATTTCAGCAGGGGTGATGCCGGCCTCTGAGAGTGCAATTGTTAGGCCAAATCACCTGACTTATTATGACACGCAAAATCATACTCCATATCCATGCATCCTCCCACGATCACCAAACGCGGGTTAGATTATACACTTTCACCTACGAGTCCCATTCGGGACAAAAACTGGATATAAGTCAAATAAATGAATGAATAATAGGCATGCTCTGATACTATGCTCTCTCAAGTGCTTTCTTCTGCGCATTCTTCAACCGCTGGGGTTTTGTTATAGAACATTAACGGTCACCTCACCAGCGTTAAAGTGATCCTGACTATAATGCGATCGTGGTAAGGCGAGAATTTAGCGCCACAGATGTATCAGTCCCCAAGGTTTTGCAGAGCCGCCGGAGCGGGAGGGTCGGTCTGTTTGACAGCTTCCCATCCTCCTCTTGTCTCTCCGCAATCCCTTTCTTCCTCACCCGCCTCCCCCTTGAATCTGTTGGCTTGAAGCCCGATCCAGAAACCAGTGGACCCGAAGAGTTCTAATGCAAGCGGATCCTCGAGCCTGTTTAACGCCCAAGCGAAGCGCTCCGCTTTAAACGGGCTCGTGGATCCGGACCTCGGCGTTATCGCTTTCTGAGCTGCAGCAGGATGTAAAAAGAGAGGAAAAGCCATACCTCCCCCATTCTTAAAGGCCAGGTACGGGAATCTCCAGACATTGCCCAGCCCTACTGCATAACCCACCATGGAGAGGATGAAGTCCAGCTTGCTAGACCAGTTTCCCCGGGCTTTATTTTCGTCCCCTTCATCATCTTCCGTTTGCTAGAGGGAGACAAAAGCGGGGGAGGAAATTACAGTGAGCTGGAAGTCCACGGTTGCGAACAGCAGTCTCAGATCCTTAATGTTTACCAGACAGGGCAAACTAAACGAGCACCATCCACTTTCCCCAGACATCCTTCAGGCTCGTTCCTTCCTATCTGAACGTGTGAAAGACCTCTACTGAAAAATAAACTCAAACAGCTGTAGTCGCACAGCACAATTGTAGCCGTTTCATACCACTTTTAACTGCCTCGGCTCCGTCCTATGGAATCCTGGGATATGTAGTTTGGGGTAGGATTCAAAATTCTATAGGCACGTAGCCCTTGGAGAGAATTCTAAGTACAGAGTTGTAAGTATATTGGCAACCACAAAACCCAAGAGATTCCATAGGATGGCGCTATGACAAGTAAAATGGTGTCAAAGTGCTATGCATTCTAAATCCCGTAGACGGATTTTTCTTTATAATTTCTTCTGCTGAAATGGGCAAGACGCTAAAGGAAGAGTGACGATTCGTGGAAGCGCCTTGTCTCACCTCACCATATTCCTCTCCTTTTCTTCCCTGTCACCGTCACTGACCACAGAATAGAGTTCATTCCAGAGCAGGGATGATAATCACGCAGCCCTCCGGCCCTCTGCAGCTCCCAGCATTCCTCACCACGGGCCACGCTGGGTCCTGCTCCTGAGAGCTGGAGGACCACACGAGTCCTTCCCCTGCCTTAAAGAGCTGAGCCGTGGTTTGATCGTGCCTGAAACATTTGAGATTACATTGGAAAAATCTGGCCAGTTTCAGGCCAATAAGCGACAACACTCTCTCTCTCGCAGGTGTGAACGCCAGGGAAAAACTCCCCTTTCTTTCAATGCACGTTTTACGTTCCATTTAGGTCCCATAGCCTGCCTTCATGCTGACAGGGACACGAGTAGCCTCCCACCCTTAGGAGAAAGACACATAAAACAGTAAGCTGGAAAAGAGGTGCTGCCCTGAGTATCATATTGGGAAAAAGGCGGGAAAGAAATCGATCATATAAATAAACAAAATCAAGGGCCCCTTCACACTACACAGTTATAGTACTTTGACTCCGTTAGAAATATCCTGGCTGCATCTTCTGGAACCCTAGGGTTTGTAGTTTGATGGGGCAAGGGAGGAGCTCTCTGGTTGAGAAGTCTAAATATCCTTCCCTGAACCGCCGATTAGAACCAGCCTGGTGTAGAAGTTTGAGCGTTGAACAAGGGCACTGGGAGACCAGGGTTCGGATCCCTGCTCGGCCATGGAAACCCACTGGCTGACCTTGAGCAAATTACACTCTCTCAGCCTCAGAGGACAGCAAACTCCCTCTGAACAAGTCTTACCAGCAAAACCCGTGACAGAGTCACCTTAGGGTCACCATAACTCCAAAACTACTTGAAGGCACATGGCAACAACGCAAACTGCCAAGTTCCAGGGGCTTTTCTCTACTACACTGTTATAGTGCTGTTATTCCACCTTCATCATCCTGTGGAATTCTGGGGTTTGTAGTTTCCTGAGGCCACAGAGCTCTCTGGCTGAGAACTCTAAAGGCCCCTCCCTAAACTGCAAACCCCAGGATCCCATAGGATGTTGGCTGAAAATTCTAAATGTTAGTCTCTAAACTGCAAATCCCAGGATTTCATAGGATGGAATCATGGCAGTTAGTGGAATAATAGCGCAACAATACTGTAGTGTGATAGCGCTATCACTGCATAGTGCAAAAAGGGTCCCAGTCGTGTCGAGAGACCGCTTCAAAACCATCCCACTGGATCTCTACGGGAGACCACGAGAGACCTATTTGGAAAGCAAGTGCCCGAAGTAGGCAGGGGGTGGCCTGGGGTCCACGCTTTGTCTGATCCTTTTGTCACCTTTGAACCTGCGCCGAGCTACTGTGCCCTGCAGTCTCCCTCTTAGCTTTGAGCTGAGGGAGAGACTAATGGCTTCTGGGTTTGTCGTCTCCGTGGGGAGGGCGACACCCTGCCTGCGACAGACGCAAATCCCCGGGGCTGGAGCTGGGCAGTGGCCGAAATGTTGCGAGCTGGAAGAGACAGGGAAGGGAATCTGTCTTTTCCTAAAGCCCATTCCATTTCTCTCTTGGGACCCACCCCCTTGCTTTCTTTGTAGCTCGCTAGGCTTTCAGTGGCCCACGTTCACGCCCGTTGACACCTGCAGCTGTCCTTCTCCTGCGAAGGCCTTCGACCAACGAGGGCCTTTGCCTTATTTGATCCAAACTGGCCCAGAATCTGCGTGAGGCAGGAGTTACAAAGTTGGACTGGGATTTGAGAAATCTATGCTTTACATCCCCATTGAGCCCTGGGACTAGTCACTTTTTCTCAGCCTGGCCTACCTCTGGATTGTTGGGAGGTTAAGGGGTGAAGAATGCCATATGGAAGGAAAAGCCAGATCTCAAGTTAAGGGTGTCAAGTCCCATATCATTTGGAAGTGTTGCGCAGGAAGGAACTGAAATCGGCCAAGCTGTAGGGTCATATTTAACCTACGTGGTCCGCATATAGTTGGACCAATAGGCCGTATGGTTAGAACCGTACCTCTCCATCCCTAATCTAATTCATCTGAATTATTTCTGTAATTTTATCCGAATTGGTTGTGTTGCCCACTGACACTGAAATCACCTCAAATCCTTGAAGGTGATCCTGTTGTGAGAGATACATACTACTTTGGTTTACGTGCATTTCATAACAGCTTTCTTTTAAAAATGGAAAAACGTGAGAATTGAATCGCATAAAAATCGATTTTGGCTGAAAAGTGCATTCCATTTCGGTTTGAACAACAACTACATTAATAACAGGAATAAAAGTAAAAATTAATTATTTCCTGGTTTCCATACATTTGACTTCCAGGGGAGGGTAAAAAAATTGGCGTTAAAAAAAGCACGCTCAGAAGTTTTTCTGCTTGCCTCTGATTCTGAGAGGCTGGGGGACCGCAGTGCTCGTCATCTCCTCCCCCCGCCCGCGCATCAAGAGGCCTCCCAGGGGATGGTAAGGACTTCAGTGACAACACTCCTCGCAAGTATGCAGCGTTTCCCAACCCGGGGGCTACGGGCAAAATGAAAGCATTGTTGCTACTGTGTGTTTTCAAGCAGTATCCACCTCACACGGTTTTCTTGTCAAGATTTGTTCAGAAGGGGTTTACCTTTGCCTTCCTTTGAGACTGAGACAGTGTGACTTGCCCAAGGTAACCCAGTGGGTTTTCCATGGCCCAGCAGGAATTCAAATCCTGGTCTCCGAGAATCCTAGGCCATTTCCTCACTAGACTGTTATAGCGCTATTATTCCAATTTCAACATCCTATGGAATCCTGGAATAGGGAAGGGCTCCTCTCTAAGCTTCAAACCTCAGGATTCCATAGGATGTTGAAAGTGGAATAATAGCTCTGTAACAGTCTTATGTGGAAATGGCCCTAGTCTAATATTCAAAGCCACCACTCTGGCTCCCAAGAAAGACTCTACCCGCTTCCAAGTAAGCATTCTATCCCCACCCATGACATTTTCCTATAGTCCCCACATTTCTAGCATAGCAATAACTTAAAAACATTGGTCGATCATTTAAAAATACAGTTTAGGAATCCAAAGAAACGGGGCGGGCACAGAGACAGAAGGAATGCGAACACACCAAACATAAGAATGATTTTCCACTTATCACTTTCTGCTGTGCTAGAAATTTGGGGGTCATGGGGAAGAAGGTCAGAATTCCCATTTGGAGGGGCCATGCCCTCATTTTACCATGACCTCATTTTACCAGCTCTAACTACACCCTTGGTTGGTCCGCGCCATCCATCACCAACACGGACAATGCCGAGGGTATTGGCGATCGCGTCGGACAAGCCTGAAGAGCACCCGAGCTTGAAGTGGAAGCTCTTCCGCCAGTCCAGAGCGGACAAGGGCGCTGCTTACAGCCTCAGCCGAGCGCGCCCCAGGCCTGTCTCTCCGGTTCCCCGAACGAAACCCCTCTCTGCTGCCAGCCGAGGGAGATCAGGTGCGCGAATCCCTCCCCGCGCCGGCCCCATTTTCTTCAGGACGCTGCGGTGCCCGGGACTTGTTCACTGACCCCGAGTAACGATTGAACTGTCTGAGAGGGAGTGGTTGATCACAAGAGCCCGGTCTGGTGGGGCTTGGGTTTTAAAGGGGGCCTGGGATCGTGGGCTCCTTGCTTGGGTGAGTTTTTTCTTCTTTTGTAAGGAGGGAGGTTGACTGTGTTCCCAAAGGGACCCTTCTCTGTGTCTGCCTCGAGCGTAAAGCTCGTTGCGCAGAGCCAGGGAGCAAAGCTGAACGAGGCGAAAGGGAGAGCGCCACGAGCCTTCCTCGGAAGCACCCCGGGCCCCGTCTTTCCCGCACGAGCCGCAAGCAGCCGGAAGGTTAATTAGGTTAATAAGCGGCGCGTAGAAGGCAGACAAAGCAGGGCGATGTAATGAGTACTCTTCGGTGGCAGTGGGCATAGCCCACCGGAGTAAATGAGGCAAGACGCCTATTTCAGAAAAATTCTCCCGAGCTCTGTCAGGCTTTATCGTTTTCTAGCTAGAGAGGCAGAGACACAAACCAAGAGACCTCTGTGTCTGGGCGTATTAAATGATGATTACCCATCAAAGCCTGAAGGCCAGGTCTGACTTATTTTTATACACACCCACGCATGTCTTTGCTCCCGCCACGATGCAACCCAAGACTAAAGGACTTCCTCACGCCTCTGCCTTTGAAGTGAAGGCTGGAGTGCGCCTGCGCGCTCGCGCATGGGCGTATGAAAGTCGTTTACTCGAGAGTAAGCTTCAGTTTATTGTATGGGCTTACTTCAAGGAAAGCGAGCCCCCCTCAAAAAAAAATAAGGAAGGATTTCAGCATACTTTGCACCTTTGTAGCACTGAACCGCCTTCCTTTGCTCCAGTGCCAACTACTGATTGCCTTTTTTTATCCACTGGAGAACGCCACCCCCTTCCTTTTTGGGGTTCCTTTCCTGCAAAACCAGAAAGTCCTTCAGGACAAGGCTCTGCTGGAGATAAGAAGGGAGTAGGTGGTAATCGCCTTGAGATCTTGGAAGGAAAGACACTAAAATAAACAGAACAGTGTTCATGGCTCTTCCTTGGCTACCTAGCATGGTCTTCTCCAAAGTGAGATAGTTCTATAAGAGTGCTATAGTTGTGTCTTCCTGCCTGGTAACGGCTTGGGTTACATGACCCTTGTTCTCCCTTCCTACTCTGTGATTCTACGCTTGTACCTCCTGGAGAGAGCAAGAGGCAGAAGGCCTGCTGTAAGTGTGCATCCTGCATAGCAGCGCTGCACGAGATGGCCCTTGAGGCACCTTCCCAGCTCTAAGATCATGCTGCCGCTGTTTTAGAGATCTCTTGCACTCCAAACTGTATTAAACCACTCGGATCAGGAGTGCATGGTTTTAAATAAATGGCGGATCTCCGCTACGCGGTGAGGCCAGTGGATGAAGGGGGAAACAGAGAGCTCCAAGAAGAGCGGACAAGGCGGCGGTACGGGGTCGGGGGGCTTGGCGGAAGCCGCTTACCTCAGTGACCCTGCCACTGCAGGGTAGGACAGAAGTGATGCCGTCCGTGCCCAGCACCACGGTGCTCTGGCTCATGTTTATCCAGCCGGCCTTGGCGTTGTTTTGCTCCAGGGTGCTCTTCCCCGCCAGACTTGGGGTCGGTTCCCCGTCGTCGGCACTTTGCAAGGGGGCGATTTTGCAGGGGCCCAATGGGGCCGCCACGGCGTTTCCCGACGCCTCAGCGACGTTCTTGGGCGGCAGGGGGTCGCCGCAGTCTTTGCCGGAGGACGAGGAGGGGGCGGCCGCGGCGGCGGCGGCAGCGGTGGCCGCTTGCATGGGGGCGAGTTTGCAGACTCCCACTTTGGTTCTTTCGGGGTCGTTTGGTCGGGCTTCGTCGCGGAGCCACGATGGAGGGTCGGCCGAGAGATCAGTGGCGACTTGGGCCAGCTGCGAGGGGACGTGGGACGGAAGGTTCTTCTGCGGCTGCTCGCTTTCGGGGCTGTTTCGGATCACGCTCGCGCTCTCGGCTGGCTCCGGGGCGACCGGCTCAGGGCTGTTGGCTAGCTGCGCGCTCATCTCCTTGGGACCAGCGTATTCCTGCAAGAGAAGAGCCGCATTACTTAGGACGAAAGGAAAAGTTCGATGATAATGATGATGATGATGATGATAGTTCAGCATGCAACACTAGAAAACAGCCTTAGTACAAATTGGCCTAACTCATGCTGCTAGGACTGGATTTAGTTATGTATTGATTTTGTTGTCTGTTTTCAAGCCCTTTCCCACTTATGGTGACCCTAAGGCAAACTTGCCACAGGTTTTTCTTGGCAAAATTTGTTCAGAGCCTTTGCCCCCTCTGAGGCTGAGAGAGTGTGACATGACCAAGATCACCCAGTGGGTTTCAATGGGCAAGCACTAATTTGAGCCTTGGTCCACCGGAGTCCTGGTACAACACTCAAACGACTACAGCAGGCGAGTTCTCCCTGGCTGACTTACCACCATTCAACAATTGATGGAATGGGGCTTAACCAAAAGGATGCCGGCCATAGTTAGCTTTTAGGACTGCGTGGCTTAGAGAGCCAAGAAGGCGTTGTTATCGCAGCAGCTTTGACGCAACCAGCCCCTCCTTTCCGTAACCCTAGTACGGTAAAAACGCCTCTGAGCCTCCGGCAAAGCTCCCATTTCTAGCCTTCTCTGCTCGTAACCCTTCTTGGTTTTCTCATCACGGCTGTAGGATGCTCCCTTCCCCTAGCGCCATTGCAGAAAGAATCTTTAATTTTACGCCCCATTTCCTTTCTGTCATTCGGCAATGCACACTGGCTTTGGACTGGGGGATATTGGGGCGCATGGGGGAAGAAGAGGAGCCAAACTGCCTTTCCGGCAGCTACCGAGACACCACGGAAACTGAATAAAATCGGCTATTCTGTTTCCAGTAACAACCCCCGTCCCCAATAATTTTGACTAAAGGTCGAACAAAGACTGTAGAAAGCGAGAGTAGCATCCGTTGGAACAATGGCCCGCTTGTCTTTTCAAACACCCAGTGCTCCATGTACTATGAAAGATAAACCGATTCAAATGGATTGCATTCAGACGCAGCTTAATTGCAGAGTTACTGAAATTAAAGCCGCTGAAGGTAGTCGAGTCTCATTGACTGCAATGGGTCTATTCGCAGTGTGGCTAAGTCTGACCCTGGGGTTTCCTTTCCTTCAAGCATTCTGAGGACTGCTGCCTCCAGAGTCCTCACAGCTGGTCGCATTCCTATGGTCTTTCCCACAATCTCACAGTCGTGCCCACCTTCCTGGCGCGACTATCACCACCCCTGCAAAGTTTCTGAGCAGACCGTTTCAGCGGAAAAGAGATCCCAAACGTAAAAAAAAGAAGCGGTCTGTTCTGCATGTTTGCTTTGCAGCGTCGACCCCTCTCCCCACGACACAAGCCTCCACCAATCCATTAAAACCTAACTTCAGAATAAATGGCGACCCGTACTCGGTTCTCTCTTCGCCCGGTTTCCCCTCTCTGCCTCCGCCGCACTCGCTAGCACGAGAGAACGGCGCAAGAGAAACGTGGATTTTCAGCACCCTGGACAGCGCTCCCCGCCGGCCCCGTTGCCTCCCCCTCCTCTCCCGAAGCTACCGGGCATTTCCGACCTCAACGTGCGCGTTACTTTTAATTTCCCCGCGGGACAAGGCGATCGGACAACCAGTAAAAGATTTCTGTTCCCATCCAGAACCTCTTTTTTTTAAAAAAAAAAAATGGAGAAGGGAGGAAGGGAGAGACCCGGGACCTCCCCCCGCCCCCCACACACAGACAAACCATCACTTACCATATCTAAAATAGCATCGGATAGAAGCGGCGGAAGAGGGGGGGTTTTGAAACGCGAGCAGCAGAAGGACAGGCAGAACAGACAGACTGGGCTGGGCTCCGGCAAGAGCAAAGCTTTCTATACCTCCGTGGGAAAGACTGGGGGTTTGCGTCAGTGCATAGCAAGGTGCCTTTCGTATGACATTTTCTTGATAATAAGAGTTTGATAAATCATTACCCTTGGATTCGCGGTGTTGTGTTTTTTTTTAAAGCGACAACCAGGAAAGCCAGCGCGCTGTCACTCAAGCGGCAGTTGGGACTGCGTGTTCGGTGTGACTCACGGAACTGGTGGCGGACGCGGGGGAGGGGGGGCGTCGTCTTCGTGATGCTCCCACTAAGCCCAGCCCAGGGAAAGCAGAACTTTCTTGCTGGTGATTAGGAGGAAAAGAAAGGGGTGGGGGGAGAGAACAGGAGAGGGACACGTCCGATTGCACCCAAAGCACAAACACGAACAGGAGAAAACCTCCCCGCCCCGTCTCTCTCTCTCTCCCCCGCCCTGTTCAAGAACCGGCCCGCCTCCCCACCCGTTTCTTCTACACTGAAGAATCTCCGCAGTGAGGATCCACGCAGCCCTCCACCCCTGTGGCGTGAGTCTTCGGTCGTCCGCCGGTAGGCAATGGCTTACTCACTGGACTGGATTGAATCCGGCGGCGTTTTGCTCACTCCTTACTCTTGTGGAGGGGAAGAAGGGGGCTCAGAAAAGGCAGCAGCAGAACAGCCTGGACGGGGTAAACCAGAGCCAGAGAGAAATGTTGATAGTTTCCCTCTGAGAGCATATTGAGCCCTCCGGAGTGGAAAGAAAAAAGGCACACGACGCCACTCCCAGCAAGTAATGCTAAACAGGCTTACTCGGGAGTAAGCCCCCTTAACACATCAGGTCTGAGTCCGGAATAACCACTGATAGGATGGCATTGATATTAGGACACCAAAGTTGTCTCGGGACTGATGCTTGAATACATTGGGGGGAATGTTTTGAAAAATGTGCCATTGTGAGTCAGAAGAGTTGAGAGCTAGCTGCGCATCCGAAGCCGAAGGAGTCTTTTGACAGTTCTTCATGGGAGGCTTCGGGCATCATTTTGCTCGGCAGCCTTCCTTCATCGGACCCCATGTCCTATGTTATAGTTATAAATAGATTGATCAACGAAAGGTATTATTATTTTTGCTGAGTCTCCGGATTGGACAGTATACAGAATACGTGCTGAGACCTAAAGCACATTCAAGATCCTTACATTCTAGGGTCCTCAGTCCCGTTGAAAAGAACGCCACACCATCCAGTCAAAATCAAAGGAGAATTTCACTGGTTTTAATGGGGAAAGAGCCACATCGGCCCTTCGAACCAAACGGGATTTCAGAGCGACAAAATTCGGTTGAGTGAAATACCTATATGTATTCTGTGTATTGTTGAGTACTGTTACCCACGCGTAAAAAAGAAAAGTAAAATAGAAAGGAAGTATAAATTTCAGTCTTAAAAAGAGGTTTCTTACATTGTTCCATGCCCTTCAGAGCCTAGCGAAAATTTGAAGACTTGGGCACATTTCGATTTTCAAGGTTATCATTATAGGAGATGCTTAGAGGATTTACAGGATAATCTGGAGAGGTTTGTTTTTTAACTTTACAGTTAAGAAATCCCTCTCCACAATCAAGGCAGGAACCCTGTGTAACTGACTACACGCCACAATATCTCAAGCTTAGAAGGCTGTAGGTACGTCCGTTGAAATCAGAGAATGTCCAAAGTAGTTGCTGTGGGCAGCAAGACCTCTCCTCCCCTGGGCGTGATCTGGGGGCACATGGCACCGCGAGTCACCTGCTGGTGCGAAGGAGACGCCTTGAGGGCCACCGTAAAAGAAAGGCGGGGATATGAGTTTACCAGTAAGAAAACAGATACGTTGCACATTGTCCAACACTAGAAATACTTTTTAGAATTGAGATCTTTAGATCTGTCCGTCTTTTTAGGGAGTAACGCATATTTACCTGAGAGGAAAAAATATCTAATGCAGTAAATACACACACACATCTGGAGGAAGTACCACTCTACCTGGAGGCACATTTTTCTGAACAAAACATATTGAAACGAAGGCTGCACTCTTCTTTTCCCACCCTACTCACCTTATATTTGGGGAGGTCGTTGTCTTTCTTCTGCCACCACTGGAGGTGGGTTTGGTGGGAATGCGAGAAAGGGCTGTCTTGGTGACCGCTTCAGGCTCTGGAACTCCCTGTCAAGGGAGCTGAGATTTACTTCCTCCCTTGTCCCTCCCTGTTCTCCTTCGGCATTCAGACAGGTCCTTAACGCTGCGTTTTTGTAGAAGGGAGGTTTGACTACTTGGGTGTTAACTGTTTTTTGTTTTGTTTTTAATCAAGACATTTCTATTGTGTTTTCTTTCATTTTGTTTGATTTTGCCACCACCTTGACTGGTAAATGGTACCTTAGGACTTTTTTTTAAGAGTGGAACTTATTTAAGGAAAATTTCCGACTTCAGAGATGCGAGTTTTGAAAGGAAAATAGTATGAAACTAACAGACAGCTTGGCACAGGGTTGTTGGACTAGAACTCTAGAGACAAGGGTTCGAATCCTGGCCTGGCCAAGAAAATCTACTGAGTGACCTTGGGTAAGTCAAACTCTCTCTCAGCCTCCAACGGAGGCAATGGCAAACCCACTCTGAACAAATCACGCCAAGAAAACCCAGTCGTAAGATTGTCTTAGGGTTGCCATAAGTCGGAAATGTCTTGAAGGCACAGAACTGCGGTACTGCGTGTGTGCGCACGCGCGGTGAGTGCAGACATACAGAGACAGTTCTGGGCAGAGTATTTTTCAGGTCATAAAGAAAGAAAAGCATGATATTGTAAAAATGTTACAAATTTCCTTGCATTTTTAAAACGAAAGGAAGCAACCAACAACACCCTCCTACATCTAACTATTAGGAAACGAGTTACACTGGAATTGCTATGATAGGAGCGTCTAATAATTCCTCAGACTGCTGATCCATAAACACAGCTGTCTGGAAGTAAGTTCCGTCGTTCTGAATAGACAGTTTGACAACAATAGCATTTAAAACTTTGGAGTTTTTGCTGAATCGTGGCTAGGCTTCTATTTAACCTTGGAACAGAGGGAGATTGAGAAAAAGAGACAGTTTTTTGCTCTCAGTATAGCCTAATCCTCCCTCCCTGCCTTCACCAAGCTTAAAGTAATCCATTAAGTACAGGAAGCAAATTAAAAGCGACAAGCCATCAATCTCTAGGATTAATTTTGCGAGGTAGAGCCTCACTAGTTGGGATGTAGGGATTTCGTATGTGTATATATATATATACATGTAAATGTACATGTAAATGTATATGTATACCGTTTGTCTTTTTCTACGAAATGTATCCATCTATTCCCTTAAACATCCCATCAGGCATTTAAAATACCCTATTCCTTTTCATAAATACTGAGACGTTAAACAAACTATACATTTCTCTGTAATCAAAGGGGAAATACATATTTCTAAGCAATCCTCATCACAGCAATAATAATCCAACAACCAGACAGCTTTGCCTCCAGTGAAAAAAGACGCTACAATAATTTCGTCAGCTGCAAGGAAGAACATTAAAATCAGAAATGTCAGTTAAGTAGGCGTCTGGACTAACTGAACTAGGAAGAGAGATACAAAATGTCCCAGAGCCTGTAAAACTACACTGTCTCCTGTTTCTTTCTTTAGGGTATAAAAAGAATACTAAAAGTTGTTTTTTAGAGTGGCTGAACTTTTAGGATTTTTCGTTAGGGTGATTCCCCCCCCCCCCAAGCAAAGAAATCTCGGGGTCAGTAAAACTGCATTACCTTAAATTACTATTACCTTCACGGGCTCCCCATCTGCTCTGTTCCCTTTAATCAATGTCCCCGGTGCCCAACCCACCCACGTATTTATACTTTCCACAGCCACATCTATTGCTGGGTTTCAAAAGAGAATGTAAAAACCCTGCAGTTCTTAAAACTATGTCGATCAAAACGCGTTTCCCAATTATGATGATGATGATTCTCATTATTACTAAAATCCGATAGGTTTCCTCTCCTTCTGCTCTCACCGCAGTTGCCTGAAATCCTATATCCAGTTTTCAAAGAGTAAGCTCCTTTGAACTTGATCGGACTTTACTTTTGAATAAGAATCTGTAGAATTTCAGTGGAAACTGGTACTTTCACGTAGGGAAAGACGCATAGCATACCTCCCTCGGACTCTTTTCTAAGCAAAGAAAAGCTAATGGTAATCGGAAGGAAGTCTGTTTTTCCTTACAGTCTCTGAAGACGGCCTAATGCGTCACATTGATTAAAGTAAGCGTCGAGCACTGACGTTTTCGCGGGCAAATGCTCCGGTTTTTTTGATGGAAAGCATGCTATAAATAGCTTCGCCTCCAAAGTGCTTTAAAAAAAATACTACTCTCCACAGCCTTTGCCCCAAAGCTCTCCACTCTACCCCTCCCCTTTATTAAACTGTTTTTCCTTTTGAGGACAAAAAAGGGAGGGAGGCGGCGTGGCGGGGGTGGTGGTCTCGAACTCGCGTCGTGCCAGCCAGCCGCGGCCAACAGCCTCGGAGCCAGGGAGGCGGCCCGAAGGCGAAAGGCGTGCGCGCCCATCTTTGGTTTCTGCGTCGACGCAGAGGGACGCCTGGGCTGGACTTGCCCTCTTTAGTCAGGGAACGCACTTGCAGGATGGTCCGCAACGGAGGAGGAGGAGGAGGATTTTTCTGACTGGCGCATCGGTGATTCAGAACCCTGCGGCTTAAACCAGACCGGCTGAAGCTGCGGGCGCAGAACCTCCATCTCTGCGGGGGGAACCTCATCCCTTAAACTGCTTTTCTTTTCTTTTTTTTTCCTTCGTGGAGCAAAATATCTACGCCTGTACGAACCCACCTGGGAAAAAAGGACAAGCAGTGACAAGCAAGGAAAGGGAGCTTCTTTGTCTCTAAACACTAGTCCCCCCCCACACACACACACTTCCCCAAGAATTCCACTCCTCAGACCTTTTCCTTCTTCTTCTTCCTCGTCTTGGGCTTTTCTGAAGGAAGATGGAAGCACAGTCTGCACATTTTTTTAAACTATTTTATTTTATTTTGGCAACAGCATTGGGGTGGGAGGGAAGCAGGGACCTTTGAAAACAACACAAAGCTTAACTGGAAAGGATTTCTTTCCTCTTCTCTTTTTAAATTAACTGAAGGGCTTTATCCCTGCACTTATTTTACCTTTCTTGGGCCTGTTGGGCAGCAGAAATGGGGAGCTGTCTTCTCTCTCCTGTTCTCAGGGCTCTGTTCCACTGAACAATTTTCTCCTTTGCCCCAGGTTCCATCTATAAGCCACTATCAGGACCAGCCCTACCCTGAGGCAGAAGGAGGTGATGCCCTCCCTCAGCAGACCTGGACCCTGGTAAAGGGCCAGCAAATTGTTCCTGATCAACTTTCAAACTATCTTGTTATTAGTGTTAACAGACTTAATATGTTCTGAGTCTTTTAAAATTATTATTATTGCTCTATATCACCTTTATTATATTCCACCTTAAGATCTCAGTCATACTGCATGATTAAAAAATTTGAATTATTGGGCTACTTCCAGGCTGTGGAACTCCCACAGAAGGTTCAATTGGCCCATCTTTTCTGTCTTTCCTGTAGCAGGCAAAGAGCTTTTTATTTAGGCTTGGTTTTTCAGGTGTTTTAAAGCTTGTTTTTTCCTAGTTGCAGTAAATACTTTTAATGGGGCACATTGTATCTGTATTTTTTTAGTGTGTTTTAAATTGTTTTTGAAACTGTTTTAAACTTTTGTTTCTTACAAAAGATTACTGTTTAATTTTTAACACTTTTGTATTAATCATTTATAGCTGTGCTTTTTTTTTAACTTGCTGTAAGCCACTTTAAATTCCATGCTGTGAGAAAGGTGGGCTATAAATTAATTAAATAAACAAAAATAAAATAAATTAATAAACAAATACTTTGGCAATAATTGGATTTGGGGTTGGTTGGGATTTTACTGACAAGAAAGAGAAGAGGTCCTTGTGGTGTTTTTACTCTCAAGGTGCCAAAATAACTTGGGCTGGATTTGGGTACCAGACACTTTGCCATGGGTGGGCAGAACAGTGGTGCCATCCACTGCTTCACCCAGGGAGAAAAATCCCTTTGAGAAGCTCTGAGCTCTCTGTTACAGATTTTCACTGGTACTGCTGTTCTTTCTCCTTCTTCCATAGCCTGAAAGTGGGGAGTAGGAACCTGCTGTTGAAGGAGTTATATGAGTGTTGTGAAAGAAAGCTGTGCCTGCATTCTCCTCACAGCATACAGAACTGAGCTTGGTGCATTCGGATTCACTGATCCTTTCATGCAATTCCCTATGGACTGGTAAGGAGATCATCAGCTGGTAAATGATACTGCATTGGAGAAGTGAAGCTGGCTGGAAAGAGCGAAGCAGGGTGCTTTCGTGTGATCCGGCAAGGCTCTTCTAAAGTACAAATTCTATGCAGTAGCCAGAGCTTCATCCAAATAAAGAATGAACATTAGGGTGTTTAGTTTCAAGCCTTTGTTATTTTATGCCCTCAGAAATAATCTGGGCCTGCAATTTGAATCCCTATGCTGTAGTCCTGCTGAAGCTGTTGACCTGACCTGAATGGGAAACAAGTGTGAGTCTGATGAAAGACTGGGATATAAGCATGCCAACTAGTGGCTCCCATCTCAGAGGGATAGTGAATACACTGGGATTTTAAGGGAAGTTTGGCATCTTGGATAGTTCCCATAAAGTTCAGTATAAGATCCAGAATGGATTCATTGGCCTACTGAGATGGGACCTACCAATCCACTTTGGAAGTAATCACATACTTGTCCCCAATTTCTTTATTTCTCCCATTTCCATTTTAAAGACAGTTACTAGAATGTGTTCTGGACAGGGAGATGTAATGGCATGGAACTTAGCTGTCCAAAAATCAAGTTTATAGTCCTTTTTCAGAATTCATTTTTCACATGCACATTTCATGTCCTTCCCACAAATTCTTCTTCCGTTCAAAATTATAGGAAAAGCAGAAATCATTGGCATTCCAGTGTTATCTCACTGGAAAAACCCTATCCCAGGGTCTATAATTTTGATACTAAAATATGATTCAATGTGCCGGAGAGGTCACCTGGATGGGCATGTAGGCAGCAATGGTCAAAGATTGAAAACCAGGTCAGGCCAGTAAAATCTCCAGTCACATAGCCCCAGGAGACCTCAAGCTGTGCAAACCCACAATAAACAAAGGGTCCTCAGCCCCTGACAAGCCAACTTGAGGAGATTAGCATGTTTGCCCCAAGTTGAGCAAATATTCCATCAGGCAAGGACCATTAGACCATATCAAATAACTTGAGATGTGCTGATTTAAGGCAATTCTGGGCATTGTATAGTGGGGGAAGATATCCAGAATGTGTCCAGAAGAGCATGATCAAGGTAGTAGACTGTCTGGAAATCAAGCCTGTGAGCTTGAGGGAGCTGCACATGTTTAGCCTTAAAAGGAGAGTGCTATACAAATCTTTAGCCTTGAGTAGAGAAAAAAGGCTTTGAGAAGAGAAGAGGTAATATGAAAGCATTTTCAAATGTCTAAAGGGCTGTCATGGAGAAGGTGGAATGACCTTGCTTCTGTTGCTCCAGAGGATAACACCTAACCCACAGAACTCAAATTATAAGAAAGGAAGTGCCCTGGGAGTTGTTTACAGTATTTCTTCAAAACAAGGAAATTCCCACCAATGGTCTTCAGCTTTGAGTATTTAGGAGTGATTATGGGATCCCTCCTTGGACCTAGTTTATTTTAATTTTTATCTTTAGTGTTATGGGGGAATATGCTACATTTCAGTAACACGGTATACCTTCAAAGATTAAGTAGGAATGATACAATTTATTGTTAATATTTGTAACCATAAATTATTGGTGGTATTCCCCAGGTAATATTGTGGAGGGAGGTGGAAGAAGGAGAAGAAGTTTTTGATGTGATTGACAGAATAGGGATGTGAATGAATACCATTAATATTATATTTGAGACAACAAGGAGTTATTGTGAATAATAGTATTGTTATTATACAACTAGAGGTTGACACAGATGTATGACAATCAGAACACCAGTTTCTCCCTTTCTTATACGGGGAGGTTTATTTCATGATATTTTTGAGAATATAATAAAGTTGTATCTCACTCAAGGGGAAAGTTCTTTATGTTTTGGTCATCAATTATGTAATTAGTATATACTATTTGTATTATTTCTATATATGTGTGTATTAGTATGTTTGTAGGTGGTTATGTGTAGATTGTATGTTTTTTTTTGTTTAGTTTTTCAATAAAAAATTTTAAAAAAAGAAAGAAAGGAAGTGCCAACTAAATATTAGGAAGAATTTCTGGTAGTCTTAGACTACTTTTGAGAGTGGTGAGCTTTTCTTCATTTGGGGTTTTCAAATAGAATTGAGATGACCACCACCCAGGTATGTTGTGGCTGTGGATTCCTGCACTGCCAAGGGTTAGACTACAATCTCATTTGGGAGAACTGTGGTAGTTCAAGTAGACCAAACCTGATCTAAGTTTTAAAGTACAAGCAGTGCCTAAATGTATTAGGCATTCAAACAAAAGCGACCACACCACCTTTGAGGAGTACAAAATTTGCAAAGGGAAAGGGCACACAAAGTGAAATTTCAGTGAAATTTCAATTGAAACTTTTGAGAGATTTGAATTTAACTTCACAGTTCACAAGATTATTCAAAATGATTTGTGTGCTGAAACAATTTCTTTTCTAATTGAGAAAGATAACCTTTTTTGTATTAGTTATTCTTGCAATTTAAAATAAATTTAGCAGTTTCAAGTTTTGTGCTTTCTATTTTTTTCTGCAGGACAACTGTTTTTTAAATTGAGGTTTGCAAATTTGGGGGGCCAGTATATGTGCAAGTAGTTAGCCTTGCCTAGGGTACCAAATAGCCCAGCACCAGCACTGAGTGGGAGGTGCTATGGAACAGCAGTGGCAGCCCCCATGTCATGCCTCTGAGCCCCTGGGCCAGTCCTTTTTCTTGGAGGACAAAACCATTCTTCTGCAAACTACCCTCCTGCCCTCAGGTGTGCTGGAAGACCCTACCATGTTGTCAGTGTTGAAAGAAGGTTGATCTGCCAGTCCAATTGTTGAACTGGACTTCAGCAGCTGAAATAGGGAAGGAGGGCACTTTGTCTGTTGCCTCAGACAGCAAAACAACTTCATCCAGTCTTGTTGGTTTGGAATATAACTTTGTTCTCAGTTGTGATTCAGGCTTCCGTTTTATTGTGTAAGGAAGATGATATGTCTACGCATACTGCTTGTTACTCCGATAGAGAAACCCTATCCCGGGGTCTACAATTAGATATTAAATATGATTCTGTGTGCCTGAGAGGTTGCCCGGATGAGCACATAGGCAGTCATGGTCGAATAGCCAAAAACCAGGCCAGGCCAGTAAAATCCCCAGTCATGTAGCCCCAGGAGACCTCAAGATGTGTAAACCCACAATAAACAAAGGGTCCTCAGCCTTGAGACGCCGACTTGAGGGGATTAGCATGTGTGCCCCAAGTTGAGCAAATATCCTATCAAGCAAGGGCCATTTACATGAAGTCACACCACAAACCAACACAGCCAAAGATCCTGGGACTTTGGCAACACCTTGCAATCCCATCACGCAAAGGAAATTACCATTGTGGAGTTTCGTTATTGCTCCAACACCCATTGTTCTCTCCGGGAGAGGATTAATCCTTCAGGTATTTTTTCCCCTACAAATAGTTCCAGTTTTTGAGTGTTTCTTCGGATCGCACCCAGTCACCAGCAGACCGTTGCTCCGTCTGTCGAGTCATCCCATCAGCCCTCTCCATGCTGAGCCCCACTTCTCCACTGCCTTCCCAGACCCAGGACTTCAGGAAAAGGTGTAGTACTACCCCAGCTCTACTCCTTCAATACTCCCCTATCCAATTTCCTCTCTTTTGTTTCTTAATAGCTCTTGGGTGTGTGTGTTTGTGCATGAGTGCATTGGTGCGTGAGACTTTTATTCAATAAAATCATTTACTGGACATTTTCGTTTGGTTTTTGGCTTGGCCTGACCCCATAAAAACTGGGTAAAAAGACCCTACTAGGTTACCCTGCCTCTCACATTGCTATTGCTTGTGCTCTGGCTAGTTTCCATATCCCATCACGTGGAGTACATTGAGGTGTCCTCCAAGGGATCCCAGAAATCAGGGTAACACCCTGAACCAATTAGATAGTGAGTACATCTGCACTGCACAGTTAATAGCAATTTGATGCCATTTTATCTGCCATGGCTCCCTTTTAAGGGCCATGGGATATGTTGTGTGGTGAGATATGTGGAATTCTTTTCTGGAAAGCTCTAGCCTGCCTTCTCCCCTGAACTAAATGCCTCTCTACCAAACTACAAATCTGAAGATTCTTTAGGAGAGCTTTGTGGGAACAGGATGAAATTAACACCATTGTGTATTGCAGATACACTCAATGCCATCAACATTAATGGGTTGAGGAAGGGAGAATGGAAATAATTCAGTGGTGAGCTCTGTCAAGGCCAATCCTGCCAGGCATCTGTTTGATACTGCATGCATGGCCTTGATCCAGCACTGGGTATTGTACACACAAAGCTCACATCCTGGCTGCAGGATTTCTGTAATGGGACCCACAAGCATAGTCATCATAGTTCCAAATCCACTGTCAGGATAAGTGTGAAGAGAGTGAGGGAGAATAAGGGGCATTCATGACTCCCCCTCTGTAACTTATCTCTTTCCTCCCACCCACCCACTCCCAGCCTCCTCTGTAGTAGTGCCTGCAGTCTCTTTTAAAAAGGAAACATGTCCCCCTGGAGTGATTCCTTGCTCTCTGGCCTCCTGTTTGCAAGGGATAATCGTTTCCCTACACTGAAGCAGAACTGATTGTAAATCTGCATCACCGTAGCAGCCATTCAGATTGAATTAACAAGTCACTACAGCCTTAATTACTTTGTCAAAGATGAAAAATAGTAATTGATCTTGTCCCAGATCAGTTCACACACACACACACACATCGCCTCAGTGTTCCCTCTGGCCCATTCCAAGCCCTCATAAGATAAGCAAAGAAATAAACAAATGCAGGAAAATAGATAAATAAATCCCCAACCAGCCAATGCTGGGAAGTGGAAAAAGAAACCACAGAAAGTGCCTTTAGACCTTTCAGGAATGAAGCATAAGGAAAAGTTAAGCAATAGCCTTGAAATATTTGGAGCAAGCTGATTTAGCGTTAACACACACACACACACAGGACCACAATTTCTAGAATTCTCCCTTGAATATGTGGCTTGGGTAACTTGTCTAGTGGTCTGGCATTGTATGATAGTGCACCGGTTCAATTTGTTTGGCACACTGTAAATCTGGGTCCAATGGGGTCCCAGAGCTGGCCAAGGACTTTTTGCTGCCTGAGCAAAGCAGTAAATGACAAACCTCCTTCTAGCCAATCCACCCAAGTCATGGTGCACAGTACCCATTGCCAGCCAAGTTATACTGGTATATGTATTAGAAAATTCTATAAGCATCTCTTCTGAGCCTGTGAGTAACTATAATGGTCAAATAACTAATAATTTGCTGCCCTTTCATTATATCCCATCTGCTGCCTGAAGTGGTTGCTCCACTCTGCCTAATGGCTGTGCTGACCCTGCCTTGAAGTCAAAAATGGGATAAGCATGGAATCAAACATTCCTTCAGGTTGTTTGCCTCTGTGAGAAGACTACTGAATTGGCACAACAAAATATGTGGCACACGTTTAACTGCTTTTATTATGTTCTGCAGTCCACCTTGGGAAAAAATTACATTCTGAAAGATGGTATATAATTCTCTTAAATACAGTAGAGTCTCAGTTATCCGACCCAAATGGGCAGCTGCAGGGTCAGATAACCGAAAGGTCGGATTACCCGGACACCCGTGGCAGCCGCCATTTTGGGGGGGTGTCGGGGCGTGTCGGGGCAGGCCTGGGGGTGTGTCGGAGCATGTCTGGGGGCGTGGAAATGCCCACAGCCACACCCCCAGGCCGCCGGGACATCGGTTAATCCAGATGGTCGGATAACCGAGCGTCGGATAACCGGGACTCTACTGTATAGTAAAATAAAATAAAGAAGACGGTTCAACAAATGTTAAATACATTTAAATCTTAACAGGTTTCAAACATACCCTCCATTTGCAATAAAGGGGACGTATCGTACAAAAGTGGTATCTCAAGTGCCTGCATTGCATGTAGACTTTATCAGAGAAATGTATTGAATAAACTAAACCTTTAAAAGCAGAAATTAAAATTTGATCACCAGTCCAGATAAAGCACCTAATTTGATTAATTGTCAAATGTTATGAAAAATACATCTCTTTCTAGTTTCATTTAAAGTTTGCAAATATTTTGCCTTTCAGAATGAAGTGCCTGCCATAGGTTTCCTTTGAACACTAGAAAATGAAAACTAAGATTTCCAAATGAAATCCAATCTTTGCAGTTACTGCCCCTTTAGGTCCTCACTTTTTCAAAAAAATCATTTGGGCATAATTGTATTGCAACAGACCTTTACTGTTCCCAAATGTTGTAGATCCTTGTTCTGTTGTTTTTTTTTAAAGCAAGAACAGCATCATCAGTTTAATATATCGTAAGTTTTTAATCTTAACAAGAAACCTAACTTTTCACCAACATCCTCACAAAAGGATACTGCCCCTTCTCTTGCTGTTTTTAAATCTAAACTGAAAACTTTCTTGTTTTCTGAAATCTTTGGAACGTTGGACTAGTTTTAATGCTATTTAGATATTGTATTTTATTGGAATTGTAGTAACGTTTATTTCCATTATAGTAATGTTATGTCATACTGGTTGTAATTCCATATACCCTGGATCCTTTTCGTTGTATATTTTTATTTTATTATGTATTTATTTAGGGCAACAGTTGTATTGTAAATTTGTAAAGTGCCATGTACATGGATAGTGCTATATAAAGGATAATAATAATAATAATAATAATAATAATAATAATAATAATAATAATAATAATAGCTTTTTTAAAAAAGGGGGTTACAACTACCTTTATACTTAAAAATTCAATACTAAAATGAAGATTATCAGTTACAATGCTATTTAATTGGGTGACTTAAGCTGCAATCCCAGCATTCTGAGGTGAGCATCCCAAAGGCCATCACAGTGATCAACCCCCCACTTGTCCAGAGGCAGGTCCTGCCTCAGATCCTTCCTTCCAGCTCCTCAGAAACTTCCATGCCCCTTACCTCTCTAATGCTCATGTTGAAGAAGGAGGAAAGGAAGCATACCAGAGGTTAGGGGAGCAGTCAGCGAGATGTCATAGATTCAAAGGATCTCCTTGACTACTCCCTGACCCTCTCTCTCCCAGGCAAGCCCACAAAGTGGCCAGAAATCATTGGCAACAGAGAGGGGCTACGCAGAGTGGTGGTGGAATCAATGGTTCCAAACCAAAGCTTAAAAATCTTACTTCTTTTGACTACACCTCCCAGAAACCTCCAGTCAGAATGAACACTGCTCATGCTGGTTGGGAGAATTCTGGTAGTCTCCCCACAAGTAGTAGTAGTAGTAGTAGTAGTAGTAGTAGTAGTAGTAGTAATATAACATTCCCATTGTTGATATTGTTTTTGTGTGCCTTCAAGTCATTTCTAACTTATGGAGACCCTAAGGCAAACCTATCATGGTGTTTTCTGGGGCTGAGAGTGCGTGATGCCCCCAGGATCACCTAGTGGCTTTCCATGGCTGAGCAGAGAATCAAGCCCTGGCCTCCAGGGTTATAGTCCAACACTCAGACCACTGCACCATGCTGACTCCCCATACTCTGCTCCAATTGGCACTAAATGCTACTACATCGCTTTTAATAAGCAATCATTCTAGCTATGCCAAGGGCAGGGCTACAACACCACTAACAGTGTTGTGCATGAATCTCAATAAAGGTACCTGCCTAATGGCAGCTGGTGGCTTCACCATCAGTGAAGTGGTCGATTTGCTTCAGTTTTTAGTCTGAACTACATACAGAAAGGGTCCGGCACCCAGGATCACTCCTTTAAAGTTCACACTAAAACCCATGATGGATTCCCTATCCCCAACTGACATGGAATCCGCCAGCTGCTACTGTGGCTGTTGGATCATTTGACTGCTCTGTTAGAAGGCTTAGACAATATGTATCCCAGCCACAAGGATGTATTTCACAGATGGGATGTTTTACAGTGCTTCACCAGTGCTGTCTGTCTTATCCTGACCAAACAGTTCTCAGCTGAATATTTTAAAACAAAGAAAAATAAAATCTCCTTGTATCATAGCATGTTAGAAGAGTGGAAGAGCAGGACCATTCTTCCACTGCCACTGATATCTTTAAAAGGACTGCCTTGTTTTACAGTTCTGATTATGAAAAGGGAAGGCAGCGTAGTCTGCAGGAAATCAAATGGATGCAATCAGTCACGCAAGACTGTTTCTTAGGTTTGAGCAGCCCCTTTTACTGCAGAACAAAACCATCAAGCATGTGCACGCTTGTCTTGGCTGGAAGTAAGGCATCCCTTTGTCTTTTTCTCTCCTTTTAAAAACCAACCAACGAATCCTGTATGCTTCCCTATTTTCTAAATTTGAAAATAAAACAAGAACTGGCTTTTCATGCAGTGCTCCTATTTAGAAATGCAATGGATTAATGAAGTAAGATTTTTGGAAGGAGGGAGGGAGGGAGGGCAGGCAGGCAGGAAAGAAAGAAGGACTGTTATGACCATGCACTTTCCCATGAAAGCCAAAAACAGTGCTGGCAATCTAGTCTGTGGTCAGAAGGATGAATTCAGTTACAGATACATTAGAGGTAGGATAAAGGATTATGAAAATCTGCTCTGGCAGACTACACTTCAGAGGAGTTATCCAAGGTGATGAATCCTGCCCCAAGCCAGCTTAAGCTCACTGGACGGTTCCTTTAAAGTCCGACTTGAAACCCAGAGCAGATTCACCACCCCACTGAAATGGGAGCCATCAGCCACCATTGGGTGGAGACCAAAAATACTCGTACATTTTATTTGAAAGCTCTTAACTACAGGTAATTAATCCTTAGGAGCCACCTTACAACTTTTTAAAATAGGGGGAAAGATGTACAAAAGTAGGGAAAGCACCAAACAATGGTTATCATGGGGAAGGGAGCATAGATCTCTGGGGAAACTGAGGCCTGGGTTGGGACCGTAGGAAGGCAGGATTTCACTCCAGGCCCTCAAATCTCCTATTTGCAGTCTAAGTCATGCTGGAATGTTTGCCAGGCAGTCAGAAGCTGGAGCTTGAGACAAAGTGGAAATAACGCTGAGTCAGTAGTGCTCCTCTTTTATTACTGTTTGCAGAAGTTATACTCATGCATGCACTAAGCAGTCCTTCAAAGCCACCTCTACAATTCAAGACTCTTTAGAACAGTGGTTCTCAATCTGTGGGTCCCCAGATGTTTGTGGACTTCAGCTCCCAGAAGCCCCAGCCACTATGGTCAATGCTCAGGGCTTCTGGGAGCTGAAGTCTAGAAACATCTGGGGACCCACAGGTTGAGAACCACTGCTTTAGAAGAACATAATGTATTGTGAAGATGACCATTTCTGCATGGTGTCACAGTCCCACTATGGAAACAGGATGGCAGTGGTCTGCAGATCATACTTTTGCACAATATCATTGCAGTCCCACTGTCATCCTGCCCCCACCCATTGTGATCATGGGATATTTGCTTAACAAAAGAAATCCATTAAGCACCCACAATCGTGTGATGCTCCTATCCTTCCTGGCCATGAGAAAGGGCAGGAAGTGCAATGGATGCACTTCCTTCTCCAGAGCAGCATGGGAAAGAGCCTGGCTGTACTACAGAAGGCAGACACAGGTTGCTCGCACTATCTTCCACAGGAAGCCAGTTGGGTACATTGGACATTTCTGTCGCGCTCCCTTCCTGGCAAAGCACTGCCAGGATCACAATAGGAGGACAACAGGGGCAAGTAAGGTATAGATATGGTCAATGTCAGCCTAAACTGATCAAGTGAAAGGTGTCAGTGTGTATAGCAGGGATAAGGAACAAGTTGACCTCTAGATATTGCTGAACTACCACTTCTATTATGCCAGACACTTGGCTATGCTGGCTATGGATGACTAGAGTTACAGTCCACCTCTATAGGACTATAATTCTTGTTTTTGCTGTTGTTGTTGTGTGCCTTCAAATTCTTTCCGACCTATGGCAATCCAAAGGTGAATCTATCATGGAGTTTCTTGGCAAGATTTCCTCAGAGGCACTTTGTTGTTACCTTCCTCTTGGACTAAGAGACCGTGACTTGCCCAAGGTCACGCAGTGGGTTTTGGCTGAGCAGGGATTCAAATTCTAGTCTCCCAGAGTCCTAGGCCAACATTCAAACCACTACACCATGTTGGCTCTGGAAATACATCCCTTGCTGATCTCAGTTCCTCAACTACTGGTCTTTAGGCAGTCCAAATAGCTTATAAATACCTTGCTATTTCTGTATGTTATATATTTTCATGATCTCAGCCACTGTGTTAGTGTATAGTTGTGGCTCACAATCCATTATTCATCCAATTAGATGTATATGGGAACATATAAATATCTTTAAAAAGTTAGATTTTTTTTAAAAAGAATTCCAGCCCATGGATCAGACAGAGTAAAGTGCTAGCAGAGCAGGAAGGCTGCAGAGCTGCTGCTGCATTTGTATTTTCATTGAACACATGATCACCTAGGTGGAACACCACTCCTTCATAGTGTTGTTCCACCTAGCAGCAATGTGTGTGTGAGTACTACAAATTATATAGGTGACATCATCTCTATGAGTCCTCCTTGCCTGATCGATACCCTGATAAACGGGCAAGAGAAGGGTTCAAGGTGTTAAGCATTGCTTGACTGAGTGTGGATGGAACTGCCTCTGTAGTCTTAGGTCTGCCCACCTGAGGGAGATGTCATCTAACCCCAGGCTTCTGCAAGTATTTGGGTGGGGAGAACCATTAAGTTTTTTCCACTGTGCCAGGGACTGTCACCATATATGTTCCCACTGGCTTCAATTATTATTTTTTTCCCATGGAAGCTCACTAGGGAGCATAAGCCAATGGCTTGGGAAGCAACACTAGTCCAGGGACTGCCACTTTGAGTAACATTGATCTAACCCATCTGAAAGGCAACAGATTGGGAGAAGCTGAGCAGTGGGTTGTTGGTAGTGGGAGAAAGAGGTATGGTCATCCTATGTGGGAGAAGAAAGCATGGTCATACTCATACTATTGAGAGAATCATCCCTTATAGCACACTTTTTAAATGGGAGCAAATAAGAAGGAATTTGGCCTGAATTTGAGTGCCCCCTTCTTCCCATTTCTGTCTCACCTCATCACTGATAATCATCTGTAGGATGTATGCTGTGAGTTTTCGAGGAAAGGTCTCAATGACCCTTGTCCATCTTCAGCTATAATTCATACTGTACAATAGCTGTTTTTCACCCACCTGGATGCTGAAAGAGCCAGTCGCTGTTGTTGCGGGTAGGATGTGTAATCAGAGCGTTTACCTGTCTGTGTTTTACGTTTACAAATCTCAAACACAGAATATGAAAAATATTCCTAAACACTTTACATTTTACAAATTACACTCTCTTTACTAATTCTGGTTTCAAAAAACAAAACATCTATTTTGAAAATTTCTGTGTGTGTTTGATCTGGCAGTAAAGCAGTTTGTGGGGAAAAAATAAATTTCTTTGCCAAGAAACCCCATTAAACTTCCACTAGACTTGGTGAGCTTGTTATGTAACTGTAAAGAATTTGTTTTTGTGAGTCACTCCGGTTAATAAAAAGCCCAATCACCATGACAGGGAAATCATTACCTTTTAAGAGCCCTCCGACAAAAAAAATCTTTCTCATTCCAGTTGAAATTATCCTCAGATAATTAAGAGTCTGGTAAATCTTTAAAGCATTAATTGCTTGCTCAGATGGCTTCTCTGCTGCTTCTCATCAGACAGGTTTTACTTTTCTTGTCACCATTTGCTCTAAACTGTTAAAGAAGCAGTTGCATGAACAGTCAAATTAGACATCTTGAATTCTGACATATACAGAAGTCTTAGATATAAGAAGATCTAGACTAGGAGTGTATCAAGACTACATAGGTATAGCTGTCATGCCTCTGTCCTAGAAAATCCTGGGATCTGGGTTTTGGTGAAGTACTTACAATTCTGTGCTACAGAGCTCTAGTCCACAATTATAGTACTTGAGTCCTTTGGCAGGCAATTCTAAGTATGTCACTGCCAAAACTATTCATACCAGGCTTACCTTGGATGGAGGCATGATATTTAAAGTGGCAATAGTGTTCTATATGTGTAGTCTAGTTACACTCCAGTAGAACTTGGCTTCTGGGTAGAAACTCTTCAGAACAGTGGGCACTGGCTGTTAAGGGGACCAGGTGGCAGAAAAACAGAAGCATTTGCAGAAAATTTCTGCATCGTTGGGCAGGCAGTCATGCTGCTAACAGCTATTATCCCCTGGTCATGTACCCCTTCATACCACCAAGGAGTTTCTCTGTCCACTAGAGCATATCACTTCAACTCTGCTCATTCAACATGATTGTCTGGGTATTGGAAAGAATACACATTTTCTCTGGTCTAAAACAGAACCTACCCAAGTAAAAGAGCAGACTAAAGGTTTGGCTGAAAACAAGAATGATTTACAGTGCAGCATTTTCCAGCCCTAGATTGTTGGACTGCAACTCTCATCATTGCAACCAGCATGGTCATTGTTTGGGGAAGATGAGTTTTGTGGTCCACAACATGTGGAAGATACCAGGTTAGGGAAGGCTATAGCAATGCACCACATGACTAAGAATAAATCATAAATGTCTCTGTGGGCAGTTCTGATAAGCAAGGATGGTCACACGAAGAAGGAGGCAAGAATTTCAGTTTTGTAATAGGTGCATGGAAACAGCCAGTGAGGTGTAGTGATTTGAGTGTTGGACTATAACCCTGGAGACCAAGTTTTCAGTTCCAGAAAACCTTGTGATAGTTTTGCCTTAGGGTTGCTATAGGTTGGGAACAAGTTGAAAGCAAGCAAGCAACAACAACAACCACATAGAAGCGCTCTCTTTTTTTATGTGGCCACTACTGCTGAGCTTCTGTGTCCTGTGAGTCTGTAGGTTTGCCGGATAACTGTTCCCAGTTGTAGCTTAATGTCAAAGTGAGACCAAAGGAGGAAAGGCTAGGTCATCAGCATAGCAAAACCAACAGGGTGAGCCTTATAGTCTATACTTCATATAGAAGTAGTACAGAGGATAACATGAAATTGACAAGAGAAAATATAACCATAGAAGACGGGTAACAGATTTATGTGGTAGACTTATCCCAAAATATTCAAGCCCAGCACATATGTGGGGAAAAAATATATACCGTTACGTTTTTCATTCCTGGCATAACAAAAAAATGCTTCACTCTACCAAAAGAAAAACATATTCTTTGCTGCTCCAGCTATTGGTGAGCAGAGATTTCAAACTGAAAATGAACTGAGTCATCATTTTTTCATCTAATTGTGACTGTATTTCCACTACATAGAAACTAGGAAGGTAGTTAGTGCTCAGCTTAACCAGACTCATTCCCAGTGGCATAGTGGAAAGTTATGAGTCAAAATGAAGCAGATTCAGCGAAACAGATCAAAGCTATGGTGCTTTTTAAAAAATTAGCAAGGATTATGACATATTCTGCCCCATTGGCTTTCCCAGGTCCTTCTAAATTTAGCTTCAATCCTCACAGTATGCTAGATGAAGGAAACACTTTTTTTTCCAGCAAAAATATGCTGCTGTAAATAATACCTATTAAAATGCAAAGATTTTAGGATGGCTAGTTTTGAAAGGGCAATGAGGAACTGTTAGCTGATGGGTGTGAAGACTATTAGAAATGGTTTATTGATATAGGTCAGCACAGCTACTTGCATTTTTTTACTCTCCTTGAAAGCCACTAAACCATTTAAATTACCACTATGGGGTTTCTAAGCCCTACTGATGGCATTTTCTGACCTTGGAACTGGGTCAGACTGGAAAAAGGGAGCTTTGAATTGGCATGGAGCAACAGTAATCCATCTCTACTTACCATTATACTGCCATTATACAACCAACACAATGAATACCATTGGGCATAGGCTCAGTGCTAGCGATTAACTAGCATATTTGTTAAAGAAACAACAAAGCATTTGAGGTATGACACTGGAAACCTCTACAATGATCTCTTTGTAGTTATTATAGTAGGGGAACAGCGGGGAACAGTGGGGAAATTGTGATAGTTGCAGTTTGGGAGGAAAGAGAAGGAGAAAGGATGGGATGGGATGGGATGGGATGGGATGGGATGGGATGGGATGGGATGGGATGAGATGAGATGAGATGAGATGAGATGAGATGAGATGAGATGAGATGAGATGAGATGAGATGAGATGAGATGAGATGAGATGAGGCATCTTTATGGATCTGGTTATTTACAGGCCAGTCCTATACACATATATTCAGAAGTAAGCCCTATTCAGTTTACTAGGGAAAAATGATATAGAATTGCAGCCTTGGTCTAGAATCTCCTTGCTACACTATGCTGAGAATCACACCTTTTCTCAGGGATGTGCAATACAGGTGAGGTATGGCAGACTAAGGCTGCAATCCTGCATGGCTAAGCACAACATCATAGTTCCACATGCAGAACTACCCTACTCCAAGCTCGACCTAGCAAAGAAACTGCAAAGCTTCTACCCCATGATCATTTCATGCCCGGTGAAGAGAGAGCAGGATCGCTGAAGGGTCTGGCTATATCCCCATGGACAGATGTGAAATGATTACATTGTCCACTTAGGTATGCTGTGGTCCTCTGGAAGTGTCACTAGTTGATGTAATCATTTGACATTTGCCTACGATGGCATAGCTAGATGCTTCAACAGTGCCCCGCCCCTTTCTCCAGCAGGCGTGGAAAGGCCATGAGGGTGGTTTCAGAAGCTCTACAGTAGGTTGGAGAAGGTGTTTTGATCACTGTGGAGGGAGGAAGAGAATACCAACCTCTGCAATGACCAAAAGTAGACATATGCAGGCATAAGGTTAACTTATGCCTGCATTATACCAATAACAGGATACCAATCAAAAACTGCTTGCTCTGAGCAGCTATTTCTCCTATGCCTATTAATTTATGGCCACTGCACCCATGGCCCTCTTTCTCCTGCTGTTAATGCCTACTCTGATACAGTTACACTGATGTAATGGACTTTATTATTATAAGACTGCCTGCTTTCCTATTCAGTCACAAAAAAGCTCCACTTGATCAAAACCCTTTTAGGCCATTTCTGCACTAGACTGCTATTATTCCACTTTCAACATCCCATGGAATCCTGAGGTTTGCAGTTTACTGAGGCCAAAGAGCTCTCTGGCTGAGAATTCAAAATGCCCCTCCCTAAACTGCAAACCCCAGGATTCCTTAGGATGTTGAAAGTGGAATAATGGCGCTATAACAGTCTAGTGAGGAAATGGCCTTAGTAGTGGAAGGAGCCCTGGATCCAACTTCCCTTTTCAAGTTAAAACATGCTGTCTCTAAGACGCAATATTAAATTATAACACACATAAGGACGTGATAAAGAAAGGTAGAAAACATGTAGACATATTGAAATCAATCTTGGAAAACTTCTCAGAATCTTTGCAAAAACCATGACAACAAAAGAAACAAATAATTGTACATGTTTAAGCTAATTTATTTAACTGTTTTGCAGATACCTTCACAATCCAATATCGAATATGAAAAATTGCATGCCGATCAAATAAAATTAAAATTAAAGCAGGAAAGATATGTTCTTACTACATTTATTGCATTAGGATATTCTTCTTGAAGAGTTTCAAGTGAGTAGCTGAACTTGTGAACCCAGTCCTTGGTTAAATTCATGACCACATATCTCCGCATAAGCCACTAAAGCATAAACCGCAGACATGGTGCCTTTGTCTTATTAAAATGTGTAAGCAACTTGCAGGGGGGGGGGCTGCAATAATTAATTAAATAAATAAATATCTGGAAACATGTTTCAAGTGATTATCCATATCAGAAACACAAATAGAGCCACATAAGTGAATTGAAGGAAAACAGAATTTTTCTCCTTCATTACAGTTACAATAGCTCACCAGTTATGGCCTCTTATCTCACTTCTCTCATTCCATTCTTCTACTGCTTGGCTATCCAGATAAGCCAGGCTGACAGAATGCTTAACAGACTGGCAGATTCCCAAGAGATGGGATGGTTCACAAGATTGTCATGATGGTGGCATAGATTAAGAGATCATTGATGCTAATAGCAAAGCTCTACAGATTGGTTATCTAGAGCCTTGTTTTAGCCCTCATTTGAAAACAGTGAACAGGATTAGCTGTAAGTGTGACTAAAATGGGTAATTATAAAGAAAACTATTACACCAAGCTCATTAAATGGATTGTTGGGTTATTACAAGGCCTCATCTCCAGTGCTGGAGAAGCTATGAAGCAGCTGTACTGGTGGGCCTTGCCCCAAACAGTTCATGACTGGAAGACAATCTGAAAATCTTATATAAAGCCCTTTTTTCCTTCTTCTTCTTGGGGGATTTCTGAAATAGCTTTTGAGGGACATGAGAGGCTACAGGAGGACAGGGAGTAATTGATTTCTGCTCATGCATAATGAGGACTGTTTGGACTTGAATCAGCACCAGCACCAACTTGGAAGGAGTCTTGGGTAAAGTGACTTTGAGAGCAGAAGGGCGAGTAACAGCAACTCTCCAGTATTTTCAGCCTATTACCTCTTAAGTTGTTCTAATTTACTAGATTGTTTAATATGTTTTTAGCCCCTTTAAATTATTTTTATTACTTTAAATTTGGAACGATTTAAACTGTTGACTTGCAGACACTGCCACACTGAGATTCTATGATACAGGGTTGCATATAAGCATGTTAATAAAATAAATAAAGCTAAATACTACTCCTGACAGCTCCACAGCCGGAAGAGCCAATGGTGACGGATTCACGGAATCTCAGAGGTGGAAAGGGCAACAAAGGCCATCTAGTCCAATCCCCTGCCATAATGAAATACACAATAAAACTACCCCTGAAAGAGGCCCATCCAATTTCTGTTTAAAGACTTCCAAAGATGGAGAGTCCAAAACCCTACTCCATTGTCAAACAGTTCTTACCAGTAAGTTCTTCCTAATGTTTAGGTGGAATCTCTTTTCTTGTACAGTCCTTTCTCCACACTCATGGGTTTGATTTTCATGAATTTGATTATTTGCGAGGCAGATACTTGCCTCTCTCCACCATTCCCCCCCCCATCCCTTGCATTCCTCACTCCAGGCTTGCAAGGCTTGTTTTTAAAATGGAGGGTTTTTTCCTTTTTGGTGAGCAAAACCCCCTTCCATGGTTGAAGGTGTGGTCTCTCTGCTATATGGTTGCGCATTCTGCTCTGTATTGGCTGCTGATTGGTCAGGTACTCCTTTCTCAAGATGGCCACCGGAAGCAATTAGAACTCCAGAACTCCCCCCTTTTCTGTCTGAGGGAAAAGTACAATAAGGCTTTTAGCTTCTACTTTTTCCCTCCCCCTCACCCCCACACAAGGCCAGAGGCAAAAGAATGGGAAGGGAGTTGTGGGGGAGGGGATTATTCACAGTTTTTCCACTTTCATGAGGGCTCTGTGCCCCAAACCCTCACAAATGTGGATGGGCTACTATAATTTGAATATACTGTTTTGTGTTCTAGTTTCTGCATCAGAAAGAATAAAGCCCTGAATCTACAGGGAAGGGTGAGATTCCATCCCTCCTCTCCCACCAGCTAAGCTCATTGAGTGAAAACTACTTTTGCAACGGAACTTAGTTCTCAATCTTAAATTGAGGAGAAAAGGGTAAAAGTGGGAAGACAAAGAAACTGAGACATTTTAAAAGTAATTGGAAAAGTGGGACAACAGGAGATTAATTGAGGCAGTTGCAGGAAATGGGTCAATTCTCAGTCCATCACCTGGGCTGCTTGGTTATTGCTACTAAATGCTATTCTTGTGCTTTGCTTTAGGAGTTCTGAGAACAGAAGCTGCAGAGGCTTGCCTCTAGTTTTCTGCAAGCCTCAAGGGCATCCTGGAACATCTAAGTTCTCCCTTCAGATTTAGGCTGAGTTGGACAAAGGGAGGGTGGTGACACTACCCTGCAAAACTGATGTTTCATCTTGGTCTGTTTGGTTACATACTAAAATTTGCTGGTCATCTGGATGGACACTGCCTCAGACTGAGGACATTTCTGTATTAGACAGCTACAATCCTATTTTATTGCACTTTCAACATCTTATGGAATCCTGGGGTTTGCAGTTATGAAGGGAACTTTGAGATCCCTCCCTAAACTGCAAATCCCAGGATTCCATTGGATGTTGAAAGTTGAATAATAGCACTATAACCATCTAGTGCAGAAATGGCCTGAGATGGAAGGATTTGGGCCTGGCTGACATCACTCAAACTAAAATTTTAAAGGGAAACTATTTTAGGAGAAGTAATTTTTTCCAATTACTTCTGAAGTTTTATTTCAGTTACTTTAACAGAAGAGTTCTACTGATACCATGGACTGCTAAAAAGACAGATGCATAGGCCTTAGAGCAAATCAAGCCTGAACTCTGACTAGAAGCAAAATGACCAAACTGAGACCTGTCCTGTACTCTTGGTAAAGTTAAGGGCAGTGGGAAAAGAAGGAGACTGAACAACAGGCGGATGGATTCAATCCAGGAAGCCACAGCCCAGAGTTTGTAAGATCTGAGCAGGGCTGGAGGACTGGGGCTCCTCGAGGCCTCTCATTCATAAAGTGTTTATAAGGCAAAGTTGACTTGATGCTAAATAACAACAAAACTTTTTTTCATATTGGTCAGCTTTTAATTAAAACCTGGACAATCTCGTTTCTTTTACCAAAACAAAACAAAAAAACAAAACAAAAAATTCAGGTGTTCACTTTTGTCATTTCCACTTAGCTTTCCTACAAAATAGCTAATGACTTTCACTCATTCTTTTTAAAAAATTTGACGAAGCTACTGTCATACCATCTATCTTTTCCACATTTTTATGGTACTCTTCACTCTCTTGACAGCAACCACACTGTTATCAAATGTGCATTTTACAGACCATACAACACTGGTCCTGCAAAAAACACTGGCTTCCAATTTGCTTCCAAGCTGAATTGAAGATGCTGGCGTTGACCTACAGGAGACAGAACTAAGGGACTAAGATATCTGAAAGATCACTTCTTCACAAGAAGCCCTGTAGGCGCCTATCTCTTTTAAGCATCCAGTGGGTAGCCAAAACACTGCTGTTCCACATGGTATTCAGTGTTTGAAATTGCTGTTTAACTGTTTCAAAACTGGATTCTGGGATTGTTTTTAGACTGCTTTTAGGAATTTTTAAAAAGTATTTAATGTGTTTTAAAAATGTTTTTCTTTGTATTGTTTTAATTGGCTTTTATTTGTTCATCACCTTGGGAGCCATTGTGGGCTGGTAGATAATACAGAAATACTTTAAATAAATAATAAATCTTGAGAATCCAAAGCCAATTTGCTATCTACTAAATTATAACACAATATAGAACAAAGCCGTTATACTCATAGTTCTCAAGAACGGACATAAGTTAAAATAAGGGAAGAATTTTCACCTGGTACTAGAAAAAGGGAAGATAATGCCATAGGCCAGGAATTATTGCTGAGAAAGTTATTTCTATCATTGACTTTTGCCATATGCCAGAACTTGTAAAAGTTAGCTTTGGACTACAGTTCTCAAAAATGCCTTGGTGATTCTGGGAATTATAATCCAAAAAAGCCCCTTAGCTATCATGACCAGTAGCCCAATCATTGGCTGATTCAGCATAAAGCAACCCTTTATGTCAAAACCCAAATAAACAAAAATAGCAGCTCGCTTGCCTTAGTGAACAGACCAAGACATTTTGCTGCTTAAAGCCAAGCCGCAAATGTTGCCTGAGGTCACCCATGTCTGCTGGTAGAAATGCTTCAGCTAAAAAATCAATGTATATTTTTTTCCCATTTCATCCAACCCCAAATCTGATAGCTGAGGCAATTGCCTCACCATACCTAATGCCAAATGTCATCCTTGTCTAAGAGTATAGCTATTCTCTGAATGTCTTGATTCACCTGGCGCCAAAGTGAGTTTCTTCCGTCATTCCTAAGTATAGCAAAATCCTAGCAAAATCCTTCTAGTTTCTTTGTCCTAGAAAAATCCTTCTAGTTTCTCTGTGCTAAGTCATGTTCTGTGTGGGAAAGGAGTTGCATAGAACCATGAGTGGCATTTCAGATGAAATACAGGAAACTGGTGTAGAAGAGCAGGAGTACGAAAGTGGCTGGGACCAAATGAATCTGACAGTCTCCTGAATCCTGACCCAGCTGACTACTCGTTAGAAGGCAGGAAAGTAGAGAATGGTGGAGGTGAAGATCAAGGGTTTCTTTTAGGGTTTCTTGTGCGGATTTAATTTTCACCTGTTGAATCACAACAGTTTGATTGCAAAATTCTAAATTAACAGGGTGAGCCATCTTGAAGCTTTTGAAGTTTCAGAAATGATGAGGACAACCGGTATTTAATCAAGACAGTAGTGGGGGTGGGGGGAAGTACTCTGTCAAATGCCCTTTCATTTCTAGCGCTTTGTCTTGGAAGGAGGAGGAGTATAATTTGCCCTTATGTGTCTGCTTACCATGGAGGAAATATATTGTAGTACAACAGCATAAGAGTCTGTGTGGGGTAGTGGTTTAAGCATTGGGCTATGACCTCAGAGACCAGGGTTCAGTTCCCCACTCAAGCATGGAAACCCACTGGGTGACCTTGGGTGCATCACACACTCTCAGCCCAGAAAACCCTGTGATAGGTTAACCTTAGGTCTTAAGTCAAAATGACTTGAAGGCATACAACAGCAATAACATAAGGCAGGAGTGGGAATCATGGGACCTTGCAGCTGTTGTTGGACTGGAAGTCCCAGCACTCCTAGCCACCATGCTGGGGTTTGCAGTTCAACATGTTTTTCACCCATGGTAGAAGGCATACATGTAATAATGGAATATAGTAACAGGAAAATACTGATACCTGCCATAACACCAGATGTTTCTATTTGAAATACAGAAATACCAAGACATTCCCTTCAGAATCACAGATTTTACTAGGAACTTTCTATCAAAGCCTTATCATTTTTGTCTAACACTCTACACTAGCAGATACGCAACCTACAGTACTTTAGCTGTTTTGGATTGTAACTTCCGTAAGCTCCAACCAGTAGCCAGAGATTTGTGGGAGGTGTTGCCTACCCCTTTTCTAGACTCCTGAGGAATTATTGAGAAACACAAAGAGCCATCCGTCATGTCATTTTTTAAAAAAAGCCAGTCTTACAAGGTAGTGAAACAGTTTTCTTAGCTATAATGAAAAAATTAGAGCTACAAATACCCTACAATTGTTTTCTTTTTGCTTCTGTTCTCAGTGCAGAAATCTTCACGCGCACAGGGATACGTAGCACTGAAAGTGTTTCCAAGTAACAGAATTCTGCCCTTCCCCAATTCAATTTTCCAGCTGAGTGAACAATGGGTCAAAGCTCCCCAATGATGTGACAAAGGTCAGTTCTACTAAGAGATCCTCCCTTCATCTAAATGGCTTATTACCACTGCTTTGCATAGCTCGTTAGAAGCTCAGATGTGTATATAAATGAATATTAAGCTGAACTTAAGTAAGTTGCAAGATTCCCTCCATACTTGCCCACACCAATGGTTCCTCCACATTATCACATCTGCTTCACTGGTGGTCCAGTTGTCTAGCATGCAAAGGTCTCACTGCCATAGGCAGCTGTGGTAGTGTAAGAACAATGAGATGGAATGGAATGTGACAAAGGCAGTTTGGCAAACCTGCAACTTTTCCACTGGGATAGAATGCCAGTTCATTTGGTACAGCAGTAAAGAAAAGGGTCACTCAAGGCAGAAGGAAGGTTTAGAATGATAGAATCTTAAAGTTGGAATGGGTAACTAGGACCATTTAGTCCAACCACCTCCCATGTAGGAACGCACATCTAAAGCACTTCTAAAAGATACCTATCCAACCTCTGCTTAAAAACCTCCAAGGCAGTCTATTCCTAACTCTTAACGTTTAGGTGGAATCTCTTTACCGAGCCTTGTTCTAATCTCTGGAACAGCAGAAAACAAGATTACTCTTTCTTCTCCATTCAGATATTTAGATGGCTGTCAGATCACCTCTCAATCTTCTTGAAGAGAAACAGACACACCTCCCTAAATAATTCCTCATAAGCCTTAGCTTCCAGACCTTCAATCATCTTGGTTATTGTGACATCAACAACCAGGGTATAATGCATCCCTTCAGCCACTGTTGGGATGGATGTCCCATTAGCCCTAGGAAGTAAATTTCATTTTACGGTGAGAAATGCAGGGGATAGGAGTCCAACAATATCTGGAGGGTCACATTTCCTACCTCTGCAGATTAACCCTTTCCTTCTGCCGTCTCCTGCTTGATAGCTTGAAATGACAAGATATGTCACACTGCAGAATTTAAACAGTCTCAAAATATATTTGTTAGGAACAGAATATGAGAAAAACTTGGTATCTTTTTAAGTAGTCCCAGACAAAGCTGCACAAAGGCTATCCAAGAATTTAAACAAAAGCAATTGTTTGAATAGCAGCTGCTCTATCATTAAACACAGCAGGGAGTCATTTTTGCATATGTTAAGACAGCTATCTGGGTGCACCAATCCCATTTACTTCTCTGGGGCTTCCTCCACTACATTAGACACATTTCCATGGGAGCATGAGTTGTACCCAAGTGGAAAATCAAATTAACTTGTTGAGTAACTTTTATTCCTCCTTAATTTGTATTGGCCCCATTAGGTGGCTTGTGTTTTGCTTTGGTTACCCACTGCAACAGCAGCAATGAAAGTCCAAAGCGACAGCATGATCAATCCATGGGACTAGGCTTTAGCTGTTTTCATGGATCATTTCATGTGGTGCCAGTGCTTCCATCTTAGGTGGTTTAAAATATGTAGTTAAAAAAAAGAGGGAGACTTGGAAGTCTCTACTTTGCATAACAAAACCATTGCTATGCATGTTTGCCTGGACACAGCACATCGTCATCAGGTTTTCCTACACATGTATTATCTCAGATAAAGCGCCGAAATTCAGGATTTAACAACTACTTCAAATAATTTGATCCTTTGCTATATATACATGTGACCAAGCATCCACTTCAGGTAGTGCTTTGTCTCTGTTAGGACTTCATAGGCATAGTAACTAAACTTCCTTTTCTACTCCTTCATTTTTTGCCATCTGAGGCAAAAAAACAAAATGGCAGCACCCTGCATTACATGTCCAGCACCTAACAGGAACTTGAATCTTACTTCAACATTGACAAATGGACAGTTTTCCACCACACCTGAGGAAGAGTGGGTTACTTGACGGTGTGAGGACCGTCTGTGTGGTACATGCAGCTGTTCTCCAACGCAAGAACATGGTTGAGAGGCTTTCATTGCTGACCCCAAGCACTTACCATCCAAGCTGGTTACCTCACTCTGCCTTGTGCCAGCCTTGTTTCAGGTATTTAAGTGCTGTTTTAGTAGTCTTGCATTTTTAAAAAATGTCTTAACGGTCCAGATTCTTTAGGTCCAAGTCTTTAAATAGTCATATCACTGTGCTTAAACTAATTCACAAGTTAGGTTTGCCAGAGTAAAAACTGGAAATGGTTCTTGTACCTCTAAGGATTGTTTAGAAGAGAGAATTTCAGCAAATGTTGCTTGTGACCTGGTTGCATGACAAGCAACACCTGCTGAAATTCCTACTTCTACAAAACTATGGGCCGTACAGGAGCTATTTCCAGGTTTCACTCTGGCAATGCTATGCAAGGTTATTGTAAGGATCAGGCGGAGAAGAAACATGCAGGCCACCTTCCATTTGTTGAAAGAGGGACTAGAAATAAGGTGTTTATTTTTTTAAAAAAATTCACAGTCTAGAAAAACAGTACGTAGTACAATGCTTTATTAATAACCGAATGCTGGCAAGCACAACAATCACATGAAACTTTCTGCAATGGTGCTCTGCAGTTCCTTTAATCATTACGATGTTGGCAAGTTTAAGATTAAACACTCTCCCCCCCTTTGGACCACAAGCATTGCATCTCATTAAACCAAACACCATGTCCAAGCATAAAGGGGGGTGAAAAAAGGGGGCAACAAAAAGGTGTGCAAGAGAGAAACTGAAAATCTATTAAGATCCCAGCAGGCAGCTCATTTCTTAATAAACAGCCAAGCGCAGTCACCATATTAATGGCTTTCTTTCCTTTCTCTCATGACTACAAGGCTCCCATTTGCAGCTCAGTTGGTAACACACTCAAAAATTATTTAGAGAGATATTTTTCCCTTAAAGGTATTTTGGGAAGCAGGGGAAATGATTTCTGCTTCCAGACAATTTTGAATCACATCTTGAATTTATTCATATAGAATCTGGAAACCACTTCTGGGAGCTTCAAATACAATAGAACACAACTTGCAATATATTTAATAAAAACAAAAGTGGGTCCCTCTGGAGTGGAACACTTAGTCCAATAGTTTTTTAAAAAATTGTTTTTATGAAGAATCAAAATAAATAAATAAAATACATTAAGAGTTACAAAAAGGAGAAAACGGTTAGAGGAAAAAGAAAAGGGAGAATACTGAAATACATAATAAAAATTAAAAAGTGGAGAAGAAAAAAAAGAGAAAAAATGACTTTTAGCCTTTTATATGGATATGGCTATTTATACCTCTGTCGAACAGTTTTCTATTGCTTTTGTGTGATTGTCTACCTGTGTTTGCAGAGTTTAACAGACATAGGGCCTCTCCTCACTATGATGTTAAGAATGTTATTATTCTACTTTCAACATCCTATGGAATCCTGGAGTTTCCAGTTTAAGGAAGGCATTTAGAATTCCCTGCCAGAGAGCTCTTTGGCCTCAGTAAACTACAAGCCCCAGAATTCCACAAGGATGTTGAAAGTGGAATAATAACACAATAACCATGTAGCGTGGAAAGGCCTTAGTTTCTGAAAACACAATACCCAAAATAATTTATAGGAAGCTGCCTATACTGAACCAGACCATTCAATTCACCCTGGGAATTGAACCTGGGACCTCATGGGTGCAAAACTTGTCTGCTATCACTCAGGCCATTTCCACACTAGAGTGGAGGAGTGTTTCACTGAGTTTTATAAGTGGCGTTTTTTACTCCAATGTCTTCCAGTTTCTATCGAAGAAGAGCAGAGAAAATCATTTGTAGCTCCTGCATGTCAATGCCCCTGGAACTACTATTCCCCTCCCTCGGTCCACTCGACCACCCCTGATTGGTCAATTTAATGCCCACCTCTGTGGTGTGTATTGATGTAGCGCTTCCACATATAGGAAACAACGCTGTGAACCGTTTTGGCTAATTTGCTTCGGAGTTTTTCCATTTGTCCATTACACCAGTTTCACAACAATGTGAACCGCTTTAAGAGCTAAACGTGTGCAGAACGAACTATGACAGAACATCAAACCAGTTTGACATGTGGATGTATTCGAGACACAATGACACCACAGCAATGTATCTCCCTTGTGCAGAAAGGGCCTCAGCTACAGACCCTCTCAGTTCACTACACATTTGACGACACTGTGAAGTCTTATAAAAGTATCTGCAAACTTTGTAAAAGGTAAGAGTGTAATGACATTCTTCCAAACAAAAAGGGTGAACAGATAGAGAAAACAAGTCAGTATTAAAAATATGATGTATATAGAAACAAAAATATGGGGGTAAAAAAACCCATGTTAACAAAGTTCAAACAACCTAAAAAATACAAGTAATTGAAATGGAAGAAAAGGTTGCAGGGGAAAAACTCGTATTAGCATGAGTTTTTTTTTTAATCAAGTCAAGCAAAAATGCCTCCAAAAGTGTGCAAGCTTTTGAGATTTCCAGCTCTCTTTAGAGATAATCCTTGGCAAATCCCAGGAAAACAGAGTAAAACAAGTATTTGTGACGAAGTTTTGGGGGTGTGGCTATCTGAAGTGCCAGTACAGCCTGGAAGCAGGTTGCTAGGCAACCAGAATAGCATCTCAAGAGAGAAACTCAGCCCAGTGGTGTGTCTAAGAGGCTTATGGCTGAGACAAAAAGTTATATAAAGCCACGTACCTGTGCATTTTTGGTTTCCTTCAGTGGGAGCCTAGCAAAAAGCTAGGGTGTAGAGTCCCTTAGTCAGCCAGAGAGTGTGGCTGTTTTGGGAGGTTTCGTTCTCAGTGGAAGTCTAGTGAGAGTAATTGAACCCTAGTAGGATCTCGTCAGAAAGTGTGACCTAGATCGATGGTTAAGCCTTTGGTGGGAGTTTAGCCAAAGTGCTGTGTATGATAATTGTGCCTTTCATGAAAGTAAAAAATCATGATTGAACTGTTTCTGAGCAGATAGTTAACTGTTAATAGTGTCTGAAGAGCACACTGAAGAAATGTATCAACACTGAACTGTGTATGAACTCTAATACTACCTTATTCTGTTATCTTAATTAATGTTAGCTTATCTTTGTAAATCTGATTTGTCCTAAGTTGTCTACGATGATAAGTAACACAGAAAACACACTACTATAAAATTATTAAGTGATTCTAAACAAGCCTTGAAAATCCTTGCCCTTTTACACAAAGGTGGTGTTATTTGGGGGAGGCAAAGCTGTGCGGTAAAGACAGGGTGCCTTATGAGATTGGGAACTGCCACACCAATCTGAGACATGTAAGGGCTGGCACTGTAACAAAATCAATTTGCATGCTTTTTTTTGGTTTTAAAAAAGGTATAATCAAGTAAGTGTGCTCAGTCTTGGAGGCAATGAAACATCCAACAGGAGACAACCGTCCTCTATCTTCAGGTCACATAAAGGCCTTTCTCTTCTGCTGGTAAAGTGCAAGACTTGATATTCTTTATCATACCAAGTCATTGGTAAAGACAGCCAATGATTTTGGCTATAAGGAATCCAACACCCAAATTAGTGCAATTAGACCAACCAAAAGGGGATGACAGTACTAGTGACTTTATTACTTATTTTTGAGGAAATCTTGATCAGCCAGTTCCAATGTAAAATGTCACACTATGCTTGAACAGGTCGAACTACAATGTACTGTCAAGAGTCTTGCTGCATGTTAAAAAACAGTAAATTTATTATGGCATAAAGTTTTGAAGATTATAGATTGCTTGATTCAATGCACATGACCTTGCCATGTTTCAGTATGTTCTGATACCGTAAACACTTTGTATGTACAATTGTAACAGATTCACACAATCATCTCTTTGGAAGAAGAGTCCTGCATTCTCCCAGTGATAGCCAGAATGTCACAGAGGTTTGTTATTGGTGGACCTATCACAGGGTTTTCTGGGACTGAGGACGTGTGACGTGCCACAGTCACCCAGTGGGTTTCCATTGCCAAGCAGGGAATCAACCCTGGTCTCCAAGGCTATAGGCCAATGCTCAAACCACTACACCACACTGGCTCACATTTGCAATTAAACATCTTTAAGATTGTGAGAGCTATTTACATAAAGCTTCTCCAAATAAAACTCTGTCCAAATTCATAATTATTGGTATCACTGAATGAAAAGTTCTAGAATATGTTGGTGGCTAAGATTCTCAGAATTAAAAATGCTCACAGTATTTACCAGCACCAAATCCTATAGGGAATACTTGATCATCTGCCTTATCTACTAGTTGTCTGTAGGAGTTAGTGACTAAAATTGGTTCCAGTGTCTAAAATTGTGAAATTGCACACAATGTATTTCAAGATTCTGGGAATTTGCAATTAATTTCTTCTCCCAGTAAGGAAGATTACATTGTACCGTCATTCTTTTTACAGCATGATAGCAACCTTTACTTACTTTTATCATTATGGGGTGTGATCTCAAACGTTAGATGTTTCAAGTACTGCCTTGTGCTGTGCCTTCTGCTACTGCCTCATGCTCCAGAATCCACTGGTTCTTGTGGGTTTTTCGGGCTTTGAGACCGTGTTCTGGTTGTATTCTCTCTTTGAATACAACCAGAATACCAGAACACGGTCTCAAAGCCTGAAAAACCCACAAGAACCAATGTATTCTGGCCGTGAAAGCCTTCGACTCTACAGGAATGTGTTTGTTCCACAGGCCAGCAGCAAGTACCACTCAGGGTATTTTAAGGTAACAGTTTTATGTACTTTGGCAACTCTAGCATTAACTAATCCTTTTGTGAGACATTGGAATGATAACTAATTACTTTTTAATGCAACCTTCCAAGTTCTCATAAGTCCTTCATTTGTAGTCTTTGCATGTTTTCCCATCATGTTTTTATAGAAAATAACATCTGTTAAGGTGGCAGGAGAAGGGAAGGAGAGATCACAGAGATGTAAAATATTTTTGGAATGTTTCTAGAAGCATCTCTATATGTACAGTAAATGTATCATTTTTAATAGCTATTAAAGTCAGTAACCAATGAATGGCATTTTAAAGTTCAGTTCAAATTCAAAATAGTGTTTTAAAAGTGTAAGTAGTCAAAAGTATGAAAACACTCTGCACAAGCTGTAGTTACAACAGTTAATCTCTTAGCTTTAATAGTCCATGTAGCTTTGCATCATTAATAAACTATTTAGTTATGTAATTAATTTTTAAAATTGTAATCTTAAGTATTAGCATCACTTGCAAAGAGTTTATTAAAAGACTCGTCTTCCATCATTGACTGATTGGGAAAGGCTGGCAAAAATCTCTGTTGGAAAGCAAGTTCTGAAAGTGGTACATTTAACAGCTGTTAGCCAGAGCTACCCCAACAGAACAACTTCTGAGCCATATGAAAGTACATTTTTAACCACTCTTAATGGATGGTAAAATTACATACAGCAACTGAAATGAAATGCAGGATGAACTTTTTTATTGTCAATTCCCAATATATTTGAACAGTTGTATATAGAGATATGAGGGGTTCCACTCATGAAAAAGTCAACTCAAACAGCTTTCAATGGTTGAGCTAATCAGTGTAAAGGTAGAGAGAGAACTAGTAAGGACTGGAACATTGTTCATTTTTATTTTTTATTGTACTTTTAATATTATCAATAGTTTGAGTAAATGATGTCTCTTGATTCACTTCATGACCATTATTTGCTCACCCAGAACATGTCCTCTGTCTTATATTCTCTGTATGTCAAAAGCAGAGGATATCTAATATTGCAGTGAGCTTTAGGAGAACATAAAATCTTCTGTGTGTTCCTAAGGTCAACAGAAGTAACATAAGACAGTTCACCTGAATTTCCTGAAACTCACAGAGAATTAAAGGGATGAAGAAAGTGATAGATGGGTAGCTGAGTAAGCCTGAAAGGACTAGTCCATCACCAGATGGTCCAGAACAGCCACATCTTGTGACTGAACTGGTATCATCCCCTAAATATTGGACTGGAGCTGGTGAAAAGTCTATGGAAGAAGGCAGGCAAAAGGCAACTTCCTCATCCACTTTCACATGTCTCTCAGTGCCTGGGGACTCAACTGAACAGGATAGGCTGATCCAATTCTGAGAGATACCCCCACCTGCACCTCAACCCTCTATGAAAGTTGTCAGCATGTTCACGATGTTCCCATGATCACTGGTTTGAATTTTCCAAACACTTTTAATCATCTACCATTTTAAAGTACAACAATCTTCATAGTTACATTTTGCTTGGTACATAAAGTATACATGTCAAAATTCTCTGTGTTATTTAATATTAAGTGGGAAAACTTAGAGTGGAATTACCAGAATGGATAGCTAGAGGCTCAATGATCATTCAATATGATTGTTTCGAAGTCAAGAGGCATACTAAATCCATTATGTCAAAATACAGATTTGTTGTACTTACAAAAACACATTAAGAAAATGTACATTTTCCCCATCAATAACTAAAGGAACTCAAACCCAAAGGTTTTACACCATATAAATCGATTACGATTTCTTGTACTCTCAAGATTGCTATCAGTGGATTAAATCTAGGCTTTTCCTTCTGCAAATGGGTAAGATCCTTTCACTGACAGAACATTTTTGATCCAGAGGAGGAAACTCCACTAGAGAATAGGGCAGGTGATTTTGATGCTCCCCACAAACCGTTACAGAATTGAGAGCCCTACCCAGAACAGTGAGGAACATGGGTTTGTGCGGCACAAGAAATTGATGAAAATTTTCTGCCACCTCCCCTTGCCTTGTCTCAGGCGAAAACCAGAGCTTCAGTTACTATCAGCAGAACCAAACTATGCATCCAATCCATTCTTCCCAAATACTATGTTGAGTTGCAGAATTCATTAAAGCATTTTTTTTAGAACCTCGACTAGAAATGACATAATGACTTGCAGAAACCTCTGCTTCCAATACAATGCTATGCATGTTTGATCAGATGCGAGCCTTATTTGTTCAATGAAGCTTTGTTTGCTTACTAGAAATGGTTGTCAGGCTATAGAAAACAGTTGGTCCATAAAGCAGAATACAACCACACAAGAGACTTGTGAATACTATCATTTTCAGAAAATTGAAACCATAATTTTTACCCAGAGGCAGCACCCTGCAAATAATTACATTAGGTATAATTTTTACAAGAATTCATCTTAAAGCTGATCATGGAACAGTCTTCACTGAATCGTGTATTTCTGTTTCACATTTTTAACTGAAAGTGTAACAATAAGTGAGCGTGGATCTTTCCTGTTTTTGTGGAGTGTTATCCTTCCCTTCAGTTCTTCACCTACAAGAACAAAACATAGATAGAGGAACTATTAAATTACCAAGCATATGCTTACATATCTCTAGATTTATATTCACATGGGCATCCTTTTCAGTGAACCAATTTGCTTTTACAAGTTTAAGAAGCCATGATACAATATTCTCTATCTCTTTTATGGGAAAAGTAGAGGGTAAAGTGAATCACCAAAGCATTCTGGAGAAGTCATTTCACTTTCTGCTTATCAGACTGAAGTCTCACAATACTCCAAAAGAAAAAGTCTCTCTTCTAAAAGAGAATCCACACACTGATGCCAAGTTACAAGGTCAGTTAATTATTGCCCAGGGCCTCCACTTGAAGCAACATCATTGCTTTGCTAGAAACATGGTAGATACATGCTTCTTGATTCTTAAAACATAAAGACAGGTGGCAAAAAGAGAGAAGCCAACTAAGTGGCTGTGCCATCTTTCACTGCTTTTGAATTTGTAAAAGCTACAGCTATGGTCCCTGGATTGACCCCCTACAGCCCTCCTAGAAATTTTGTCTCAGGAGTATTTGTGCATAATGTTTGAAATATCTCTGTCATAATACCTAATGAGGAACGGAAGGTTCTGTCCATTCAAGAAAATGCATTACAGCACCAGAAAGGTAAATCCATCCTTATTTATTACATTCCTATACTACTTAGCAACACATGATCATTTGGGCTAGAACTTTTACAGTCCAGCTCAAGGGTATTTCTGAACTGTTCTCTGTATTTAACAAGGAATCAAGTATATTTATTTCATACAGCAAACACTGACCGCTGCTAAAACAATGTTTTTGCTCCTTGCCAATTTTTATTATATCATCATCATCGTTGTTGTTGTTGTTGACATTTTAGCCTTGTAACTATCTTCTGCTTATTCAAATACCACCTCTTAGTGTTTCAACTAAAATCCATTGTCTGTCCCAATCTACTGTTGAGCATTTAATCTGCTATTAAGCAGCTGTTTGTATCCCACTGGAGACAACAGAGCTTCAGCAGTGGGTAGAATGATCTTTGAAACATTTAATACAAACTTTAAGAGTTTCTAATTGTTTCATTAATTTAGATAATGACAATAAAAGTGCTTTTACAAAAACAGAAAAGAATTGTACAACAAATTTTAAAGGCAGCATTGCACATTATTTCTATCTGGAAGTATTTACTCAGCATGATATCCACTGTAGGCCACAGCAGAATACATAAGATGAAGAGAAATATTATGCCTGTAAAGATGAAGAAATTCAGTTGTTGTAAACACATACATTAATTCTCCAACATGTTTGACAGAAATCTGCCTGAGTAATGAAGAAAGTACTTCCTTTAAATCCAACATTGTGCTGCCGGAACCGGAAGAACGGCCACAAATGAGACTTGCTCCCTCCCTGATCTTGCAAAGGCAACATACCCATATTTGCCAGTCTATAAAACACACTGGCATACAAGATGCACCCCATTGTTAAACAATATTTTTTTGAGGAAAAAGTGAGTCTTATATGCCAGCAAATAGGGTAAATAATATTTAGATTTATATCCCGCTTTTCTTTCTAAAAGCTCAGAGGACTAATAATATTTCCTAAAATCACACAACTAAAGTCACAAATTATAAAAAACAAACAAATCTAATATCGAAAGCCTAAAAGCACATTATCTTGTCAATGACTGTTGTTGCTGTGTGCCTTCAAATTGTTTCTGACTTATAGTGGCCTATTGGGGGGTTTTCTGGGGCTGAGAGTATGTGACATGCCCAAGGTCATCCAGTGGGTTTCTCTGGCTGAGCAGGGAATCAATGCTCAAATCACAACACCATGCTGGCTCTCTGTCAATAATTACTAATATTTAAAAATCATAAATTATAAATATCCGTTGAAATGTAATGAAACAGATAAAAACAGGCAGCAAAAAAAGTCCACTCATTTCTTCTTTCCTCCAAGGAAAGGACAGATCCAAGAAAAGACTGACAATACTGCAGTTAAGAATGATAATGAATTCAGTCTTGACTAAACTATGGCATTACTTGTGCCTTGCTTGCATCTTATTGAACATCAGTTGAGGCTGCTCAGTCACTGGAAGCGTTCTCTGCAGCACAGAGAGCAGGAGAGCTCTTGAAAGCGCATCAGTCATTTTATATCTACATGGCATTGATTAATTGGTCTGATCCTTCTTTCTCTCTCTTATGATTACACAGACATTGCCTTAGTTTGGCTACCGAAATGGGCTGTGCACAAAAGAAGATTTAATGTGGCCCATTGGGGCGAAAAAGAGGCAAAGATCTGCCTCACGACAATGAATTAAACTGATTGTTTGGTTCGCTTAATGCAATTAACTTGGTAATAAATAACTGAAGGCTGTCCTTAATGAAAACTGTAGTAGGTTGATATAGAAATGTTCTTTCTTGGAGCTTGCCACAAGGTATTCATCACTAAGGCTGTTTGAATAGCAAGCTTAATTTATTTTCATGCAATTAAACAAAGATAATGTCTTCTGATAAAAATCACTACAAAATCACCCAGGGGTAGAATTATACCTCCTCCATGGAATACGCATGGACATTTTTTAAAGAGATATTAACATACCTTATTTGGGTTGTTACACCAGTAAGGTTTTCTTAGCTGTCAAACACAGAATGACACATTGAACATACAAAACATTTTACAGCTTTCCATTTTAAGACCAGTTTCTTTTATTTAAAACAAGCATCCTGTCTAAGTAATTGTGAAAGTTGAATTTAGTTTTTAAAAAGTGTTTTCTGTTCATGAACAAATCTACTTTGTGAACCAACATTTTTTTTAAGACATAGCTGATGTGTACTGGTTGTGCCCAACAACGATAAAGATTTATCCAATGAGGGTTTAGTGCACTCTAGATGTGCACTGCATCAGTATGTCTTGCTTTGCATTAACACTGCTATTTCTAAAGCTTTCTACAATATTGATTAGCCCAGGAATATCATTCTATACTGAATGTACTGCTCAGGTATTTCACCAAAGGAAATAATGGTATTCCTGGTAGCTAAAAAGGTCAAGAAGTTGGACTGTGGAATTTATGAGGATTCTAAGAACATCTGCTAAGCAAGATAGTGCTCTAAGCAGTTTTCTTGAAAAGTTAATGATAATTCTTTTAAAAGGCTGTAAAATGCAGCAGAAAAAAATTGTGTGTAGCACTTCAAAGAGGGCCTCAATACCTTAAAGGCACAGATTCCGTCTGATCTTGGAAGTCAAGCAAGGTCAGCCCTGCTTAGTACTTGGATGGGAGAGCACTGACAAATACCAGGTGCTATGGGATGTATTTCAGAGGAAGGAAGGAGCTGGCAAAACAACCTCTTAAGTATTCCTTGCTTAAGAAAACCCTATGAAAGTCATGGGATCATCATAAGTCTATAGGTGACTTGAACATACATACACACACACACTGTACTTGAAAGTTTTTCCATTCTTGTTACTTTTTTCTCATCAAATCAATCTCTATAACAGTCCATATGGCAGCAACAGAAAAATTTTACTTCAGGCCTGATGGCTTAGAATAGGAGCAGTGTTGGATTCCAAATTTCTACTCCTATCAATCTTAGCAGGCTTCCCCAAGACTAAAAACAGTGAAGAAAAAAACTAAGAATGGAGTAGGTAATTACTGGGCAAGAAAGAGAAAATAAAACTGCCTTTGTTGTTGTAGTTTTCTGTATCTATGATGCAACTAGACTTGGAATACTGCCTACAGCATTCGGGTCACTAGACCTCATCAAAAAGATTACTGCAGACCTGGGAAAAAGGGACAGAAAAGGGTAACTAAAAGGTTCAGGGGACATAGGCATTTCCTCATATAAGGAAAGGAGACAATGTGTGGGGCTACTTAGCTTAAAATAAAGGTAAGAAGGGGGTGTACAAAAAGTGGCATGGTGTAGAAAAATGGTTAGGGATAATTTTTATTCCTTTCTCAACATATCAGAGCCTGAGATCATCCAACAAAGCTGAATGATGGAGAATTCAGGACAAATGCAAGAAAGTACTTCTTCACAAAATGTATAGCTGAACTACCTAATTCACTCTCATAAGATGCAGTGATGACCACCAACTTGGGCAGCTTGAAAAGGCAATTAGAGCAATCAATGGCTACTAGTCATGATGGCTACATATTATATTCATTCTCAGAGGCACGATGCATCTGTATACCAATTGCTGGAAAACACAAACAGGAAGGTACTACTGTATTCATATCCTGCTTGTGAGCTGGTCACCATGTGAAAAGACAGATGGACTAGTTATGTCTTTGGTTCAATTCAGTACTGCTCTTATGTCTAGGTGCCTTCATGGCAGAACAATTATGTTTCTGACCAGTGTCTCCATTGCTGAACAGCAACATGACAAACCGTTCATATGACAAAAGGATATCCAAACCTAGTACAATAGGGAAGCAAATAACAGCAATGATTTATTGTACCCAGACTACCAAAAAGAATTCACAGGAACTACTACGTATCAGAAAAGTAATTACTCGTAGGAGTACACTGCAGCCAACATTTAAAAATGCTGGAAACATAGTTACAGATGCAAGAGAATCCCTACAGTCCCTTTTTACAAAAACGGTTTCTCATGACGTCTTTTTCAAATGACAAATCCATTGAAATCAAAGTGACTGTGGCAAAAACTGTTATGATTCAGCAAAAGAATCATCCAACCCAAAAGAATCCTCCATGGAAGAGCAGAAATGATAATTCAATAACCTGATGTCAGATCATGTGACCCTTCAGTTAACACTTAAAACACTTTGGACACTGCTTTCCAGAGATGAACATCAGATTAAAAACCAGCTGCTCATTATGACAAACCAAACTTAAAACAAGGAAGTAACTTTCTGGGGGAAAAAATGTTTACCCCTTTAAAAATAAGCTGTTGCACAGTTCTGCTCTGTACAACCTTGTAAGTCACTCTGGAAAACAATAAACATTTTATTTTCACTGCAAGCCATTATCAAGAACATAAAACACAACCATGTGCTGTTTTACTGCTAATGGATTTTTCTTTGCGTGTAGATTTGTACTTTAACTTAATGCTTTTTTTCTCCTTTGGACTAAGCCAGTACAAACTCTTTTTTTAAAGATTATTTCTAGACAAGTTAGATTCATTTAACAATGAGCTGGAATCTCAATCTATTTACCAAATCAGATGGTCATTAGCATATTCTTTGTATTTACTTAACAAAAAGAAAAGAAAGCAAGTTTCTTCAAGTGTGTCCTAGACTTGAAAGTTAAAGACAGAGCTTGAATCAAAAACCTGCTAAGTATTCAGGAGGCAGCTGTGGAAATCTTGGGTATATCTGTGAGTCTAAAATATACTCCCAAAATGCCCTTCAGAATGGACATTTTCCCTTATCTATCAAATATTAGCTAAATCTTTCCTCTGCCATTTAAGCAATGCAGCAAGATACTACTAGTAAATAGAGCACAGAGACAGCACACTGTGTCACTGTCCTGTTTTTACCACCACTCTAGTTAGAACCGTTCTTTGCCAGATACAGGTCATATTAGTGGTGTGATTGAGTTCAATGGGACTTACCTTCCAAGTAAGTGCCACTATGATTACAGTCTTAATAAACAATCACTTTATTCTGAAGGAATCTTGCAGTAGCACAGTAGTTATCCTTTTAAGAAGGAACCCCTCTTTAAACTGCAAAATTGCATACTAGACTGTCTTGCATTACAACTGATATAACATGAAAAAAAGGAGATCAGAAAGTGTGAACTCACTATTTAATTAATTAAAGCATTGTTTAAGAATAAAAACGATCTACAAGAGACCTTATATTTTGAAATCTGGCTGAGAGGGGGTCCAGTTCTAAAGACACTCTACACAATAAATTTGATCTAGAAGATCTTTTCTCTGAAGGGAAAGGAATCCATTCATTCATAGAAGAGCTCCTCCCATGCATGGAATGGGCTTTGATCCAACAGACACTGATCCTTCACAAAATGAAGCAGGGAGGTATTGTTTCCAGATTTCACTTTTCTCCAATGTTCCTCCAGACAGTGAGAGGTCACAGCAGAATCGAGAACTGGAATAAATTTGTCTTCCTCCACTTCTGTTTGTGGTGGTTCAGCATTCCAATCGCTCTCACAGACCTCTCAATCTAACATCGCAAAGTGAACACTGTTACCTTTACACTTTATGAACATTTAATCTTCAGAGAACTGTGTGTAAAAGCAGAATAGAGAAGAGGATTCCCATGTTGCTCAAGAAGTATTAAATATGTCACTAAATATAATTTTGTCCAGTTAGACCATCTGTTAAATGCAGCAGCATTGTGAAGATTTCCTGAAATATTACTGGAGTTCTCTGTTACTAATGCTTTTTTCTCTTACTGCTTCAAGCAACTAAAGATTTTTTATACTGTCACATTTCTCCTGTATCCAATGGCAACAGAAGTTACTGGTAATTCTCCCTTCATCGCTATTATTTGGTAGCTGTCCAAGGAACTGAAGCTATAATGAAAAAAGCAAAAGGTACAAATACTCCCTCAAGAACCTGTTAACTAACAGAGTAGAGAATACAGATCAAACAATACCTAGGTTAGAATAAAATTCTGGACATTGTTACATTCTCAGTGTGAAGCCTACTGCTACCGTACAGACTGTTTACACCGCTCATATTGCAGGTGTCCATTTGTGCATGTTTTTCCATGAAAAATAAATCCATATTGATGGAAAGCTAGCACATCAGAGAAGCTAAGTCTGACAAGCTAACTTTCCATGTAAAGAATAAATTTCACATGGCAGCATTCAAACCTGTTTGATTAGGCAGCCAACAGGTAACACAGCCAAATGAAACAGACACTCCTTCTTTAGTCAAAAGAGTCACGGGAAACCTGGCTCCATGGAGCCATGTGCCTCTCTCAGCCAAGGAAGGAGATGGACACTCCTTTCTTGGCCAAGAGAGGCACGTGGCTCTGAGCAGCCAGGCCTCCAACTGGATTTGGTTCCCAGGGAGGGGCTGCTCGCCAAGTCCTACCAGGAAGAGAGGAAGGATGGAAAGAAGGAAAGAGAAACTAGGCAGTGGAGCTGCCTCCTTCCCTCACTGCCTCACCTGGTGTGTGTGTGGAGGGTCAAAATATTGCATTTGTTACTATCTGCATTTTTTGCCATCCACATTAAGTCTGAGAACATATCCCTCATGGATATGGGGAGCCTACTCTATTTGTACTCCAAAATTAAACACTTCTCCTTTTTGGCAAAGGTCTACGACCCGAGGATACACATATCATCCTTTTACATAAAACACAAAGGCCTAAATCCAACTGGAGAAACCCAATGAATTAACCTAAGTGCTTACTCACCACTCAGAAATGGTGAATTCTATCCAACAGGCCTACTCAAGTTGGGACAATTAAATAAATAAAATAAATAAATAAACTTGCTCACCATTTTTAGTGTTTTGATGCATTTTTATAACCACACTGTTATTATTTGATGTGTTTTTATAACCACACTGCTATATATTGTGATTGCTGTTAGATTCTTAAGGTAGAATATGGCTTGGGCTCTACATACATGACAGAACACTCTTTAAATCATCACTCAAAGCATTCAAAGTTCAGTCCTGAAAATATAACATACTACAATCTATAAACCACCACATAAGAATAATATAATATGTTTAAATTATTACTTAATGGATTGTGGTATGCTATAATGAGATGTTATATTTTATCTTTTTTTGTACAAACCAGTCCAGGATCATCAGGAGAGGCCCTTCTCTCAGTCCTACCACTGTTGCAAGCATGGTTGGTGGGGATGCAAGAGAGGACCTTCTCAGTGGCTGCCCCCACCTTGTTGTCCTTCAAGCAGCAGGTAAAGTCTTTTTTTTTAATTCAGGCAGGCAGTTTCATATAGAAAGATTTTAAAGAACAGGCTAGGGGTGCTATACTATTTTAACTTAATTTGCCTTTCAATATCTTTTCAGCTCTTTAATTCTTTTACAGTTTAATCCTGTTTTAATATATTCTATTTTATATGTTTTAAAACTGGTATTATTTTAATATGTAAGCCGCTTTGAGGCCCAACGTTAAGCAAGAAGTGGGATGATGATGATGATGATGATATGCTAATGTGCGTATCTTTCAGGGCTGACCTGAAAGGTCACCTACAAACACCAAAATAAATAAATGAATAAGTAACTGAATGAATAAATCATTATAATTTTGCTGAGGATACTATTTTTTAACAGAAGTTAAGCTGGTGAATAGAAATAAGGTCCTTTTCTGTTGTTGCCTCACTATGGAAATCCACCCCAAGAATGGAGGATATAGTATGTTGAAAGGATTACAGAGATTGGGTATCTGAATAGTTAACAAAAAGAGAGATTCTGATGAGGAGTAATTTAATGTAAGAACTTCATAAGAGATGAAAGGGATTCAATGACAACCCAGAATTACTGTGATCACTGGTCTAAGAAAGATCACGGACTTACTGGGTACATATGCTCAAGTCTATGATTGCTCTTCAAGTTACTGGACCTTACAAATGAGAGTTCTCAGAGATTAGGACAAGTAAATCTTAATAGACTTTTTTAATGTTAAATGTGTTCTCTGACAAATGCCATGTTACATTTATTAATGTAAAACTAATGTTCCACACATTAATGCCATAGTGAAATCATGTCCCTTTTTTACCACACTGCCAAAATCAGACTTTTCTATCTGCAAAGATTTTAGTTCATACTGTGATCATTTCCCACCTTTATTTCATACTCACATTTCCCACAGAAAGGGAAGAAAAGAGGTGCTTGATGTGTGTGGGGGGAAGGGGCTGGAGAAACTTGGAAATAAGCAAATCCATGAAAGTCAAACCCACAAATGTGGAGGGCCAATTGAATGCATGTGTATGTGCATAAAAGTATGGTGTGAAGTGACATGACCTAGTATGATGCTGTTTAAAATTTGATTTAATCCAGAGGTGGTCAAAGTGTGGCCTGCAGCCTGCATGTGGCCTCCAGGGACATTGTGGCCCCCAAAAGGTCAGAAATTAATTTTATTCAAATATTTTAGGGGGGCTCAAAATACCCTCTTAGGGGTGCAGGGCACTTCTTCCATGTTTTTTGGAACTTCTGGGACAGCTGAGGCCCAAGAAAGTACTTTAAAAAAAAAGGAAGTAATCATGAAGTCAGTTTCTGTTGTTAAGAAAGAATTCTCCTGGGGCTTAAATGGCCTGCGAGGCCAAAAGCATGGCAAAAATGGCCTCCCAGAGAGGACTTGGTTGTGGGTTTTTTTTTCTGTTTTTGTTGTTTGTTTGTTTGTGTGTGTGTTTTTGTAGGGGGGAGATACAGCACTTGGAAGTATCTTGGGAGGTTAATGTCAAACCCTAGCATCACAGGGTTTTCTTGGTAAGATTTGTTTGGAGGGGGTTTGTCTCTGCCTTCTTCCGAGATTGAGGGAGTGCAGCTTGCCCAAGGTCACCTTGGGTTCCTATGGCTTAGTGAGGATTCAAACTCTGGTCTCCAGAGTTGTAGCCCAACATTCAAACCACTGCACTGTGCTGGTTCTCAAGCAATTATAGATGGTATTTTAAAAATGCAGAGTCAAGCCACTATTGAGCAAATCAAGGATGCAGTATTCTCCAGGCTATACCACTTCAGTATGAGAAGTAGTTTTGAATATATTTCTGTGTAAATAATGAGCATAGGAGGGAGATTTTTTAAAAGTCTCTTCCTCTTATTGTTCTACTTAACTATGGGCATTGGTAAATGCATATAGTCACAAAGATACAAGAATGAGAAAGTTCAGTGCTTCATATGGTACAAAGGGGCAGAATTCTGTTAAGCTCATAACATTAAATTGATGAATGTGTGGACAACCATTTAAATCAAAACCCTTACACATAACACAATCCAAAGCAGAACAGAAATATTGGATAGCAATAATATTTTTATTGTGTACAGGAAATTCCAGGTACACAAATTTAACACATGAAATAATTTTGAAGACATGTCTACTGGCAACTAGTGTTACAGAAAACCTATTTATCTAAACAAATACTGTACCTTTTTCTACAGAAATTGGGTTCTCCAGAAAAAATGCTGTTTGTTTCCAGTGCGTTTTGGTACAACAGGGACTAGTTGAGAACCACACCTGCAGTGACAGATTTCAGAAATCTCTGATGAAGTACACAACATAGTAACATGCTATATTAATATACTAGACAAACACACAGACTCTAAATACCTGTTAACAGCTGAATTGATTTTTTCCCCAAACACCTTAAGGGAAAAAGCTGACAAAACACACTTCAACAATTAAGTTGAAGCATGTAGCATTCAAGTACTCACTTGTTTGCTGCAATTCTTCTCAAAATATATATCAAAATATCCAGCAATTGCCTGAATTGAAAACAAAAAAGTAAACAAGCAGGAAGTTAGTAGTCTTCACACTCATTTGGTGAAAAAAGCCATGAGAAAGGACTTTTGATCACCTGACAGGACTTCCCCACTTCACCCCTGTAAGTCAGATTCGTGGTTTCCCTCTCCTCATCCTGCTAACAAAAGTCATTATTTTGGGAGAAACTACTGTACCAATTAATCTAACCCACAATCCAAGATGTTTTAAATATACTTTTGATACCACTGACATAAAAGTTGGAATAATCTTTTAATTAACACAGACTCTGGAATGATCAAATGTGTTCAAAACAAATAAAGGCAATATTTATATATGTTATAAATGAAGATGGAAGCAAATGACCTTTAATGACCAAAGAATAGTCAAGATTTAAAGCAGCAATCTTTTTGTGGTTAAGGCAGCAGTTGGCAAAATGCAGCTTCAGGTGGCCCCCAAGACTCAAAAATGTAGTCCCCCTAGACTCTAGTCTAGAGACTTCCCTTGAGAAGTAGAGATACCCCTGATACTTTAAACAGCTAATAGTACTTGCTGCACCTTCGCAACAGTAAGTGTTGGCTTGCTGGAGCAAGCAAATGTTGTGCAATTCCTCCCTCCCTCTCCTTCCATCTTCCTCATTCACTCCAGTCCCAGCTTAAAATCTTGTCCCTCACAAACACTTCCACCTTCTCATCCTTCAATCCCTCACTTCAGCCCTGGTTTAAAATCTCCTCACAAACACTCCCAATCTCTCCTTCCAATTCCTTTCATTCACTCCAGTCCTAGTATAAAATCTTATCTCTCGCTTGCAAATGTTCCTACCTCCCCCTTCCATTCACTTCACTACAGTCTTGGCTTTAAAATTTCATCATCTCTCACTTGCAAACATTCCTAACATTCTCCTTCCATTCACCTCACTCCAGTCTGGCTTAAAACTGTATCCCTTGCAAATGCTCCCGTCTCTTCCTTCTAACTTTCTCACTTGCTCCAGTCCTGGCCTAAAATTAGTTACTCTATAAATGGCTGGATTTTAAATAATTTTTTTTGAAAAGGTAAGGCCCCCAAGTAGTTCCAGATGCCTGAATGTGGCTCCTGGCCCCATCACAATTGACCTCTGCTGTGCTAAAGCACGTATTTCAATTCCTATTACTATCAGCTGCTGTTTATATATTTTTCAGAATATGAGTATACCTACCAAAGCAAAAAGAACATCTACAAAGTAAATGAAAACTATCTGTTCATGGCATGTGTTTATTTGTCTAGTTATTTCCAAGATCTCTCGTCCCAAATACAGAGAACCATAGTGAAGTAAATCCATCAGATCACCACCTTGCTACATGGCTAAAACACTGAGCAACCAAACTGCTGTCCTCACAAACTTCACACCACAATGTACATCAACTTTGGCCTCCAGAAACTTTTTTTTTGCAGTGCCCCACCCAACTCCTCCAAGGACATGGGGGCAACTATCTGAAACTGGAGAAAAGCCACTTCTGGAAGAGTGGGGGATACGGTCAGAACATCCTCCCACAAAAAACCCAAATCAGTTGAAAATGCCAAAACCACAGACTGGAAGTAACTTCTGGTTTTATTCTCAGGTACTTCTTGGACAATTTTAAGGCAACTTTTGGTGGCCTGCTAGAGAGCACAGAAGAAAATCTGCTCAAGTGCCCTTTGCAGTTGCCAAGCCCTAATACATGTGCACACACACACTAACTGTAAGATGTTTCTTCAAACGGCCATAACTACAAGGCAACATAAGCTGTTGGATTCAAGGCTGGTGAACAGGGCTTTTGAACAGAAAACAACTTCAATGTGAGAACTGCATTCTCTTGAGTTTTCTCTGTGTAAGAACATGCATAGAAGACTGCTTGAGAAGGACATGTGCGAAGAAGGTGCCCTTGCAATAAAAGGTCAATTGCGTTTTCTCATAAAAAACTGAACTTTTATTTCTTTAAAATACGTAACTCTCCTTCATCCAACGGATTCTACACACAGCAGCTGTTAAAACTGTTTAAGCAATGTATCACTATGGTCCTATCTTTTATTACCTGTACACCAAAATGCTTGCTTTTTGAATAATAAAATATCTATTATTTATTCATTATCTTCATTAACATCCAGGTTCTCCTCCCAAGAGTACCATTTGATATATGTTGCCCATCTACTTCTCATTCTATCCTTACAACAGCCCTGCACTGTAGGCCAGGCTGAAAGAATGTGACTTGCCTAAAGACAGTGAGTGAGTTACATGTCCAGTGATGAGGACGACAACAACAACAAAAACAACAACAACCTACACAATTCAAATTCTTACCTACTATAAGAATGTAGCAAACACCACTTTCTATTCTTCGCAACATATTCACTATACTTTTCCTTACATTATTCTATCCTAAATTGCGAACTCCTGAGGCAGCAATTGCATCACTCAATAAAATTACAAGGAAATGCTAGAATAAAATTCCAGTCACTTCTGTCGAACTCAATTCAAGACATGGATCATTTTGTAGCAGAGAAACGGTGGGGTGAGAAACTTCTCTTTTGCTACATCCTCCGCACCTCACTTCTATTTCCTTCTCAACACGCATTTCCAGGTCCCCTTCCCTACCCCACCATCTCCCTGAATCAAAATCTCTGCCTAACTTAGTTTTTCTGCAACAAATGTAGCTGGTCTTGGATGGGTGAAGGATGGGTGATCTTCTCACCCTCTTCAAAGCAGAATGAAGTCTGGAGAAGTTTTTTTAATCCCACCTTACATTTCATATTCTACCAGCCAATGCCACAAAAGTTCTTAGCACAAGAGGGCATTTACTTATAAAATTGCATCTACTGGTTCGATATAATGAGGCTGAAATTGTAAGAAGGAATATTATACAGCCATGCATTTTTACCTAATTTCCTTTCACTCTAGATAACTGAGTAAATTGTATCTTCTTCTTCTGTTTAATTATTAGTTTTCTAAAAATTGATAAAACTCATCTTCTCCTCTGGAAATGTCAGGAGCAAAACAGCTGCAAAAAACCAATGTAGAATTAACTTGAATAGTTTAACATAAGCAGTATCTGAGGGTTAATACAGTTTGCTCTGTGCCTTGTCAAGTTTTTGATTAAAACAGTTAATGGTTTAGCAATTGTGAGAGGACCTCAACTAAAGACACTAAGAAAAGCTTAAACATTGATACGTATAAATTCAACAATCCTTGCAATGCCTCACACCGCAATAGTTAAACACTGTTAATGAGAAATATGCACAGAACTCTCACATCTATGGATTCATTTGGGAAGTACTATTTGTTTGGGAAGTACTATTCTGCTTAAAACCCATGGAGCATAATGCTCCATTGGCATACTCACATATGGATGACAGAGGCAAGCTAGCCTGGAAGTGGCAATGTGGTTGACAGATTCCCAGCCTATATTGTGGGCAATCAAAGGCCACTTCAGCCTTGATGAGGCCAGTTCAAATGGTGCTCAGACACTGACCAGCCTGTTGTGCCACAGTGAATGAAAAACTGTTTGTGTAAAGAGGTACAGGCTACTTCCAAGCTTGTAAAAAGCACAAGTGATAGCGCTACCAATAGTTAGACTGGTGTGCCATTCCAAAAGAATCCTAGCCATTACTTAAGGTAAACTGGCTTTAAAGGTGATAGCTAGCCCTTCAAATGTTGTTTGATGTATGACTCCATTACGCAGTGTGAGCTGATGGGACTATGAAACTGGCATGGGTTAAACTGCTTTATTGTCCCAGTTCACAGACATTTAGGATTGCTCTCTCGCTCACTTTCTCATATTTATATATATAAAAAAAACCTAGGCACCTGTGTATATTATACAGTGTGTATATTATAGTACCAACTTATTTTATTCCTAGTTTTAAGCTGAATTTGAATCTGTGTGTTCCATTTGTTAAGAGAAATTTAAAAAAAACATACTTGTTCTCCCTAACTTCAACTCAGTGAGTTGGCTGACCAACTGTATTCAATGAATTGGGCCATTCCATAAACCAAGGCTGGGAAAATTTATTTGGCCCAAAGGATGAACAGTGCTAAGTCACATCTGGAGTGGGGTGATCACAGTCCAAAGTGAGCAAGGGCAACTAGCATGTACGTCCTCTGATGTATTTGCCAAGACACATTCACATGGACACACTGACACAGCACTCCCATTCCTTGTCTTTAGAAGCTGCTGCTTCAAAGTCTTGGGAGCAGTTTGCTCATTGTTTATGTCTGTCATTGGAAAAGTCATAGCTAAGTGATGCTGACAGAGAGGACCCACTTGAAGTGGCAGCCTACTTGAGAACTGGCTTTGATAACTTCTCCCACCAGGAAAGGCATAAGATGGATAAAGCCCGAGAGATGTGCCATCTCAGTGAGCAGCAACACAATGAGCAGTCTTTGTTTTTCTTGGTCAAATGAAGCCCATGGAACCCTTTCTCAGGGACAGGTGACTGGAGAGGAAACCAGTGGATGCTTCTGTGGGCCAGGAGATCAAAGGTTTTCTCCATCCCTGTCCTACATCACTGGAAATACTTTCAGTTTTCCCTAAAGGTGCAGAAACAAAGGGTAAACAGTGTTTTTAGTTCTTTACAAGAAAAACAGAGAAATATATATTTTGAAATATATTACGTTTTCCAGACACTGAGTAAGTTGGTAGATTCTATGCTATATATGATATTCTGTATTGCCAATTACTTCTATGTGCCAGGTGTATTTAAGTAGAATTTCTGGGAGGTTCTTTTCCATTTGTGGAACTGTGGGAACATGCCAAAAGTCTAGTTAGAGAGATCAAATATTTAAAATGTTTAAAAACACAGTCTTTTAAAAAAGCACTGGCGAGAATGTTCCCCAAAGTTCTACAATGCATCTAAGGACTTTGACTGTACATTCGTGTTCTTTTTTTAAAACAGTCATTCCAAATATTGTACAATGCATTGAGAGGATGTTAAACCAGCCTCTGAAGGCATCAGCCCAGCTGTAGAAAGAACAGAAAAACTTTTCTGGTCTTCTGGGAAAGTACTGCTTGCATGTAAATCATTTAATCCAACAAGTGTCTTTCTGTATTTTGTGCCTTAAAACAAATAACCCCCCTTCACCTGGTCATCTTCTGACCCCTCCTTCCCCATTTTTTAGGTCAAGCAAAAAATAATAATGGGCTGTATATATTTCTCTTCTTCTGAATCTAGATGTGAAGGCTTACAGTCTACATTCTCTTCCATGGGGAAATCTTTACACAGATTTGGTGCCGGTATGTATACAGGATACAGAGGGAGAAAAACTGTACACTGACTTAAAAGAACGATTCAAATAAAGATGCACACCATAAAAAAATGCAACATCCCACCCCGCTAAAACAGAAAAAGCTTATTTTGTGCCTCATTTTGTGCAGTTTCCATCTTATTTTTTAAAAAATGAACTTTCTGCTTTAATTTTAAAGTATTTTGTGATCTTCTTTGAATCCCAGGTACAATGTAAGAAGAAACTTTAAATAAAATATGCCAGTATGCTATAAAAATAGCAACGCAATCTAGCATGCCTCAAAAACAGTATGACTATTTAGATGGTTCTACAAAAGATGAGATGTCGCAAAGTCTGTCAACTTTGTATTCTATAGCTAGCTGTTAGTATCTCTTAACAGCTATCCTAATATTAGATCTATGCTGACTTTTAAGAGGAGAAATTCAAAGGGCATAATATAAGATAAAACTGCATAATATAAAATTGAAAAGCAGTTGACTTTCCTGAATTCATATGAGGACTTCTTGATTTTGCATGCAAGAAACTATGCTTGCTTCTTCTATGCTTACAGCTTATGCTTCTCTAACTCACTACCTCATCTTTCGACAGCAGAGCTACAGATCCCCAGAGTCCATCATGATGGACTCCAGCATTTCTGTTCCAGTCATCTGAATGTGTCTCCCTGAACAGAACCTGTCAGGAAAATGAAACAACACAATGGGAATGGTCATATGCAACTGAAGTTCTGGCCTGATAGGCATACTGAGGGCATGGGCACTGACGTTAAAAGGCAAAACAAAAACAGTGCAGTAGAGCAATTATTCTGCCTTCTGTTCTCAGCATCTCATCAACAGACAGATCCAGTGTATATACAGAAGGAATGGGGGTTGTTCTGAAATGTAGGCAAGCAAAAAAGAGCCAATAGGTTAATGAGATGTGAATATCCCCCTCCCTTTTACTCATAAACCAAGTCAACTATAGAAGAGGAAAAATGGAGAGCGCCAGAGCTGCAAATGTGATCATTAAGCCTTTATATGGTTCTGTGAAATCAATTCACAGACCAAGCTGAAGTTGAAATATAGGCTATGCTAGCTGGCTCAATCTAGAAATCCGTCCAAGTCGATTACAGGGAACATGTACATAATCACCATCAGTAGCCATAACACTGCCAATTTAAGAAGCTGCAAGCAAAAGATCAGGCAGAGGGGAAAATCTGCATTGTTTCTTATACAAGTCAATATTTGCTGCTTTGTGAAATAGATATAAGGATATAACAAAGTTAAGCTCTCAGAAAATTTCACTGCAAAGCCATGTAGTTTACTCAATAGTTGCCCTGTACTGCAGGGTTATTTTTTAAATGACAGACTGAAGCACAAGTCCTCTCTGCTTCCCCATTTGCCTCAACCTTCATTTTAAGAAAACACTTCAGTCTAACATTGTAAATCCCCAACTGATTTGTACAAACCCATGAAAACAGTTAAAAGCAAACTGACCAATTCACTTAGAAGGAAGGAAATTAAAAGTTACCATCACTGCTATCAGCTGCAGGGAGTAATTTATCATTTTTGTTTCTCATCAGTATCATGTTCCAACAGCATGCAGCTAGAGCAGATACAATTAGGCAGCTGGCCACAGAAGTAGGAGGATAATGTGCTTTTGATGGAGTTTATCCAACCATGGAGATGAAATGCTTGTAAGCCACACAGAAGAGAGGGAGGTAGAGACAGATGATCACTATGTTCCTGCAGCACAATACCATTTCAATTCTTAAAATGGTATTTCTTAAATGAAAATAATTTGGCAAATTCTGTCTTCTCATGGGAGTAAAAAAATTTACTTTGCTTGTAGCACAATGTGGACTATATTATTTGAAGTGTGACTTTTGACTAAAAAGTAAATTGAATTTATTTTCATTCTACCCAGCGGCAATTCCCTATGACAAACTCAAAGCAAAATTGTCTCTCATCAGCAGAACAGATAGGCTTTTCATTTTGGGGAGCCAACACCTAACAGTGCATTCCCTTCATTTTTCTTTGTGCCACAGAAGAGTTTGCAATGAATCATGGAGGTGTAACAACTGGGAAATTCCACTCATTGAAATGCCAGAGGTGTGTGATGCTGCTGAGCTCTGAAGCTTGGTGACTAGTTTCCTGCTTACCCAGTGCTGAACCTCAGCAGTCTAGGGACATGACACAATTGTTCAATAGCACCAACTTTGAAGGCAATGTTTCTCAGCCTTTTACACCCCAGTACTTTTTTGGTGAAAATGCAAATGTCATGCCTCCCTTGGGACTTGCTTCCTTGGGACTTGGTAGGGTTTGGTGCTGGAAAAATGTCATGTTTGGTGGGGGTGCATCATCCACACGCAACAAACTCTACACTGCAGCCTAACTTAGAGATAAAGGAAGATCAAGCTAAGATAACAGGTTCACTATACCACATCATAAGATGCTACAATAAGATGTATCCTAAGAGAACAATATGTAATTTTTTTTTCCTGTTTCACAAATCTAAAAAAAATCAAACTGCATATGCATTCCTTGAAATCCTTACATGATTGAAAGAGCCATACCCTACACACCAAGATTCACTCTCATAAGCTTTGGTCTACATCACGGGTCAGCAAAATGTACCCACCCAATATTTTTGGAATGCAATTCTCTTATGCCCTAGTCAGTACACCCAGTGGTAAAGAATGCTGGGAGACAGTCTAACAACATCTTGAGGAGTGCAAGTTCCCCGCACCTGCTATAAGTGAATAGGAGTCAAAGCCATGAATCAAAGCAACACAATGCAAGGTGTATTCACATCTCCTTCCCTATGATACATGAGTGCGTGGGTAGGAAGCTACTGGTAGCAAAAGTTAATTTTGAACCTTAGGTCAAGTCCAACCTCCCTCAACTTCAACTATAGGTTTTGTGGATTTCAAAAGTTGATTTATCCTTAGTGTTTTTATCTTCTTCCAACAGACCTCTCAGAGGCAGTGAGCACATACAGTTGTGTGTGTGTGTTCTTTTTAAAAATCTATCGACTAAACAGCAGAATCACCATCAGTTTCTACTGGATCTTTTAAGGCAAATTAACATTTTATTAACAGTGCTATCCCATTCTATTTACTCAGATGTTAATTTCCAATTTCAGTTGAAGTTGATACAAGGTATTAGATACAGGATTGTTACCTTGAAAGTGTCTTCCATTCAGCTAAATATGACATATAACATCTTAGCTCATGGTTGACCTCATGAATAAACAGTAATTAATCAGTGGTTTTGGCTTACCTTTTTGACTGATGCTGTTAAAAAGCACTTTACTAACTTTAGATATACCCGCTTTGTGCTAGATGTAACCAGTGCTTGAAGTAATAAATAACTTTTTCAGCTGCGCACTGTGGTTCTTGTAGAACCAAGTAATTTAATTAAATAATTTTTCAGCTGACTTAATTCAGCAAACTATGAGACAGTATGAACATGTGTGTGTGCGTGTGTGTGTGTGTGTGTGTATGTTTCCCAGAACTCAGGCTGTTTCCCATTCAAACAAAGAGAAAAAACACACACAAGTACAAAGATGATGAATTGATGAAGTGGATTCTCAGTATTACCTGACTTAGTTCCCAGCTATTTTAGCTTTATGTTCTTTGATCTTTTTTTAATGTCTATTTCTCTGTTTATTTTGTCACTCTTCTTGTTTTTGTTCAGCTACTTTGATATTATTCTTAACTGGTATGTCAAGTTAACATTTTCCATATATATATATATGTATATATGTATGTTAATTATAGCAAAATATATGTATATATTTTTAAAAGTGTTACATGACTCTTAAGGCCAGGGGATGGGAGACATCCATGTGCACAGTGCTTGGGCTTTTATTGTAGTTGTTAAATTTTTTGGACATATGCAATTATACATTGGCTAATTATGAGAATATGTATATATATTAGACTTGTCAATGAAGGTGCCTATGTAGAACTCCACCTCTGAAATAAGCCAGGCTTGAACAACGTCTGTGTATCAGTTATACACAAGCTGCATTATCTCTAAGGGAAGAAAGGGCACAAGCGGACACAAGTAAAAAGAAGTAGGTTCCTGTGAAAAGGTATCTAATAAGTGACCACTGGTGATCACGATTCAATGACTTTTGCACATACAGTATAAACATGAAAATATTGCTTGAGTTCTTCCAAAGTCCATTGTCCTATCTTATTTTTGGATCCAGGGTGTGGTCCACAACCCCAACTATATGCATTTTTACCTGGAAGTAGATCCCATCAGGTTAAAATGATCTTTGTCCCAAGTATGTTTTCACAAGACTGAGGCCTTAGTGTGATTTCTGCATCAGGAACATAAGTCTGCCACCCTCGTATCAGCCCCTGAACACTGAAAGATAGGTATGCAACATATTCTCTGATTAGGACAAGGGTGAGAATTGTGTATTACTCCTGTTATTGAATGGCAACTCCTAGCACCCCTAGTCAATGGTGAAGGATGTTGAGAGCTGCACTTCAACATCTGGAAGACCACACAATTCCCACTCCTAATTTAGCGCAAGAAACTGTCCAAAGATTTTCTGGGTTCCACTGTTTTTCATCTTCTACAGTGTTACGTAGGCTGATAAAAAGCTCTTTCATATAGCGGAAGGGCTTGGATGACTACTGGATTACAAAAAATGTGAAAGGGAAATTTTAAACGTCCTGCCTGAATACCCTTGTTAAGAGGTAAATCTCGCTGAAATCACAGAGTTATTTCTCTGTAAATACTATTACACCTGAGCTGTCTTCACAAGTCTAAATCCACTTGCTCAACCCAGCTAAAACAGAACCATCAAATCAATGGGATTGCTGCTATAAAGATGAGTATATTACCTAAGTTGAATGTTCTTTTTCAAAACATCCCAATTATATTCAAATGAAATACCTTTACTCAGTGGAAACAAAGCCTAACAACATTTATTTGGGCTGGGAATAAACCAAGAATAAAATGGAATTTAATGGCGGATCTCAGAGTAAGAGGGGGACTAGGTCTACCTGATTTATAACTATATGCATATGCTAATGCCCTAACTTGGATAATGGATTGGATTTTATTAGACAACAAAAGATTACTGCTCCTGGAAGGCACAGATTTAACTACTGGATGGCATTCATATTATGGTATCTTAAAAAGAATCACGACAAAAAAATTCTGTGGACATCCAATAAGAAACTCACTATTTAAAATTTGGTTCAACAATAAATCCCGACTCTACCCACAAATACCATTATGGGTGTCCCCACAAGAAGCTTTTTACAATTTGGTAGGCAAACCTCAAAATAATTGGTGGACATATAAAGATCTATTAAGATTTCAAGGTAACGAACCAATTTTCAAAACGAAAGAAGAATTGTCCCTTGATGGGATAAATTGTACTTGGTTTTTATACTTGCAGCTATATACTAGATTTAAACAAGATAAGAACGAAGAACAATTAATTCTCCCTTGGAGTTAGATGCCATACTAGAAGCTGGCAAAAACATATCACGACCAAATTTTATACGCTTATCTTAAAATGGGAATTAGAACACGAGACTGTTAAAAGCAGTATGATAAAATGGGCTCAAGATGTTGGATACCCACTTCAATTTGATGATTGGTTACAGGCTTGGAGAGATTTAAATTTTACAGCCTATCAAGCATTTAAAGAAAACTAATATAGATGTTACATAGATGGCATCTAACTCCAGTTAAAATTGCTCAAATTTATAGATGAGGGAGTGAAAATTGTTAGAAATGCAAATCTGAAAGAGGCTCGTTTTACCATTGCTGGTGGAACTCAAAGAAACCAAAGAGATATTGGAAGACTATACATATAGAAATAACAAAAATCATAAGGAAGAACTTTCCATAAAACCTGAATTGTATTTGTTAAATATGTTTAACATAATTGAGAATTATGCTGAGACATGGTACAAGAAATTAATACTTAATCTGATAACTAAAGCTAGAATTCTTTATGAGAAAGCATGAAAAAAGGAAGAACCTCCCACCATAGACTCATGGATTATAGATATTTATGAAGTATTAGAAATTGACAAGCTTGGTGAAAGATAAATCACTAAACAATTTTAAGAATCAGTCAGAAGATCTAATCACATATTTTGGTGAGAAATGGGGGGGAAACTTTTGTTATAGCTTTTAGAGAATAATTTAGATAACATGATACATATTTTTATTTGATTTTGACCTCCTTTATTTGGGCTATATTATGTAAGGAGAATATTTAGTCTGTAATTTGTACATGATACTCTGTGTTGATGCTAATCTTTGTAAATAAATAAGCAGTTAAAAAAAATCAACAGGATTTACGTATTTCATAATTTACTACTCAGCAATAGGATTTAGGCCACAGCCTTTCTTGTCCACAGGTACACAAGTAACTTTTTATTAGCTGCATTTTGTTTTGGGAAGAAAAAATGAGAAGATCAATATGAAACAACAGGTAAGCATTTGGCCTTCTATCTTAACCCAAGTCAAAAATGGTCCTGATAAAAGATCAAGAAAAAATATGGCCAACCAAAGACTTACACCTTTAAACCATCTTCAAAAATCCCCAATACAAATAATGGACTTTATTGTTCATTTACTGCAAGGTTAGGCAGCCTGATATGATGGATGGACTGTCAGCCTCTAACTAAACTGCCATACTCCATCATAAAAGGAGTAGAAATTCTGGTCACAGGATGTCAATAATCTTACATGATGAAGTGTGTAATACTTGACAAAGTGTTTTTGTTTTTGTACAACACTACAAATCTTTGAATAAAAAATAACATCCCAACCAAACATTTCATCTGTATCATTACATTTAGAAGATTAGAGAAAGAAAGAGAGACAAATACACCTATCAGTCTTAAAATGAAGACGCAATCCACACCCTTAAACCTCAAATAAACAGAAAGAAAGAAGTAGGATTTTATGCAAAGATACTCAGCATATGCAAACTGTTTTGCTGAACGAGCAGGTGAAAAAGGCAAAATTCCTGCCAAAGAAGATAAACATTGTTTTATATAAAGTTAGTGAAAACTGTCCAACGGCTAACAAACCCAAAAGAGAGAGAGAGAGAAAAGACAAACTTGTGACAACTGCAGGAAAACAAAGTATGAGAAAAAAGCTTTCATCAGAAATATTATAATATCAGCCAAAGACTGAAAACACTGCTGAAATGGCTATTAGAGGTCAACAGCTAAGGCAGTGTGTGTGCCTGGGAGAGAGAGAGAGAGAAAGAGAGAGAGGCAGAGACAAAATTTTATCCTGCATACTGATCAGTGAACTTCATTTGCAATTAGAACCTTTCTAACCTAGACCAAAGACTCCCAAACGAAAGCATTAATCTCTAGCAATGCTCCAATAAAAAATCATTACCGTGCACACAGAAGTCTTTGTGATTCTCAGGGTGAAGTCTGATGAAAAGTCCAGTTCTGAAACTGATACAACATGGCAATCTATCCGCTGCAAGACAGTGGAGGAAGTCTCATGTGAATTTAGGAAGCAAATGACTACAGGGAAGATACAGTGATATACAATACTGTTCTAACAGGTTATTGTATTATGATCTTAAAATAAGACTAAGAACTAGTAAAGATTATATAATAACGCTTGGGCTAAGTCTCTTGGTGGCTTAACAATTTAATACACAGGAAAACAAAGATGTTTTCTGTAAATTAATTGTTTTCATGTTACATTTTAATCGTGATTTTTCATGCCTAATTCCACCACCCTTAGTTACAGTTACAGTAGATTCACTAGATCAATGGAGCTTACATGATGGGTTTACTGTAATTTGGACTAATATATTAGCTGCTTAGATAATTCTGGTAGAAATGTGGGCAACACATTAGCAAGAAGAAATAAACAAACATAAAATGCTAAACATAAAAAAACCACAATACGCAAGATCATAACAAACCCAATTACCATGTAGTTTCTTCTGCTCAAGCAGAAAGATTTTTATTCATTGCCCTACCAGCAGCCCCTGCGCCCAAGCAAAAGCTGAAACAGGAGATTTTCAAGGGATGTGAAGCCTTAAAGCTGGGGAAGAATATTGGTGACCCCTCCACCCACATGTGAAGGGCATTCTGCTTATATCAAGGGCAATCTTAATCATCCTACTGACAAAAAGGTACAGCAATCATAATCTAGAAATGGAACATGACACAATGGCAGCGAACAATTATTAGCTGTATTTGCCAAGAAAGAAAATGAGGTTTCTTCTGGGATGTCCTATGCAATGTGTTTCATTTGGGCACTTGAGGGTAAAAATGTCAGCATTATTTTAAAGGAAGAAAAGCATGATGCTTAAAAAGTATAGGAAAAACATCTGCTGAGATCTTACTGAAGAAGTTAAGCCTGTTAGGTCTAGAACAATTTGAGGGACAACTCCCATAATCACGGGCATTTTGATGTGCTCCCTGGGTGGGGGCCAGGGGCATTGCCACTCGGGGACAACTAGTCTGAAGAAAAACAGAAAGAGAAGAAAACATGTATTTAAAATAATCCAGAACAGTGGTTCTTAACCCTTTCTTTCTTTACCCCCTGTAAGTATAATTTGCTGCCAGGAACCTTCAAGATTTAAATGTCCCTTTTGTCAGGGATGGAGCAGCAGGGGGTGTGGATGCTGAGAGACACAGTGGCAGGTTTGTGTATACATCCAAAATGCTCCCTCATTTGCAAAAGAGCTTGGGTGTGCACACATGCCTGCCATTGTGCCTCTTTAGTCAGAGACATGACATTGGGGATGTGTGTGTATATGCATGCCAGTGCCAAAACCACTTCCTCATCTGCAAACAAGGAAGCAGTCTGGGTGTGTACACATGCCTGCCACTGTGTCCCTTTTGTCAGAGATATGACAGCGCGCGTGTGTGTGTGCGCACACGCGTACATGCAGGTGCCAAAACTGCTCCTTCATTGCAAACTAAGGAGCAATTTGAGTGTGCACACAAGCTGCCACCATGTCACTCAGCAACCACACCTCCTGTTGCTGTGTCCCTAACAAAAGGGACATGGTGGCAGGCACATGCACACACCCAAACTGCTCCCTCATTTGCAAATAAGGGAATATTTTTGGAACTAGCACATACACACACTGCTGTGTCTCTGCTGCTGCAGCTGATGGCTGCCAGCAGCAGGGCTTCATGGACCCCCTGCGAGGGCGCCAGAGACCCCCAGGAATTTCTAGACCCCAGTTTAAGAATGACCGGTCTAGAACAAAGAAGGTAACAATTCACCCTAACACTTAGGCAGAAAACAATGGAGATAAGTTACAGCTGTAGAGCCAACATTTATAGTTATAATATTTAATGTAGAAAAGACAAATTGGACAAATTGCTAGGGATCTAAATCCTTCTTTAAATGTTACCATAAAAAGCCTGATCAGACATTCATTGCAAAATATTTTATTGGGTATTTAGATACCCTGTGTAGTGCTTAGACTATGAGATCCTTTATATTCGTTCCAGCCCAGGCATTCTACTGCTGTATAGATTTGTTGTGTTCCAATTATGATCAGTAGATGCTCAATTTAAAATATGAAAGTTCTACAGCAAAGTCACTACCTCTTATTAAAAAACTCATTCAGAGGCAAACATACAGTCTTGGTCATTGTGTGATTAATCAGCTACATTTTTAATTTCCTAAACACTTTAAAGTCATCCATTTTACAGAACAGACATTGATTTTTGGTTGTTTACTCATAGCTGACACTCTTAGTCAATTCATTCATTTTATCGCATGTTGTACAGGAAAATAGCTCTGTTCAAATTGCAAAGATTATTTGGAAAATTACCTACTGATAATACATAAGTATCTTTTTTCTTTTTCTTTGTACATAATATATAAACAGGATGTAAAGCATATCACAATAGCCATGACCATGACAGACAGGTTTATCACTTTTTGTAACTGCAGGAGAGGCACTGGAAGCCTGATCTATTGTTTTTTTATTTTTCAGAGAAACCAATTTGAACCTGTTAAACTTTAGGCTTAATATTTGGAAGGAAGTCTTACACAAACTACAGAGAAACAGACTCTTCCATTCTGAGAGAGAAACAATTTATTTTGATTCTGTTAGAAAAATAGCATTTCATTTCAAACCTATCTCACGTCTAGGCCAATAACCCATTATCAGGGAACTGAACAAATATAATTTCACACTGAAATATTGCGTACAAATGACAAACAGTATCTGTTACCTTCCTACATCACCACAAAAACTGAGCAGGGGAATGGCAGGAACTTTTTCAAACCCTTCAGCTATCCCCCCATAAAGTAAATGACAATATTTACTGGGTTTTCTCAAACGGATTTCTATTGCAGATTTTTATATAACAGTAAGTGAGTGTCATGGAATCAGCATGGTGTAGTTGTTCTGAGCACTGGATTATGTCCTTAAAGACCAGGATTCAGTTCCACACTCAGCCATGGAAACCCACTGGGTGACCTTGGGTGCATCACACACTCTCAACCCTCCAAAGCGCATGATAGGTTCACCTGAGGGTTGCCATAATTTGGAAACATGATTTGAGGGCACACAACAACAACTGAGTGTCCCAACAGCTGTATCCTGTATGGTCATGGTTTTGTTTCTGTTTTAACGCTGCCACTCTTTAAGCAGTTAGACTTGGTTCATACTACCAAATGCGAAAACTGGAATACATGAAAAGTTAAGGATTTCTGAGAATAATTAATTAATCAATGTGTCCTCAAAGTCTATAATCTGCAAGCATACAATAATTTAGACTGTAAGATAACTTTTTGCTAATACATCAGTACTGACATGCTGTCAAAAGATGTCAAGTGGACAACATTATTTTTTTTCCTGCTTTTACGTGTCTTTTCTGAGAAAGGGAGGTGGGGGAGAGAGCAGAACACTAGGAAACGTAGAGATTGAAAGTTACTTGTTATGAACAGTTACTTAAAATTAGTTCATTTATCAAAAACAAAGGGATACCTACATCAACAAGGAGTAACTTAACTCCTTTTGAGTGCATTAACAACTTTTTAATTACTTTTATGGCTCCAGTGTGTTTTACCTTACTAAATGATGGAAAAGAAACACCACATGGTTCAAATACTGGTTCATAATGTGCTTGTCCTCAGCTGCAGATGTTGAAATGCACTTGGATGGGAGAAGAGCGTGTTTTGTACTACAGATCAGAGGTTTGCAGCATTCAAATCTCTCCCTTCAAGTAACAAATTTAGGGCCTTTTCAGACACATTAAAATTAAGAGATACAACCAACATAATTAAGAGATATAACTGTAACTAAATACTTTTTAAAGTAATTTCTAAGCTTTGATGAAAAGACTGCAAAATCCATACAGTTCAGGTCCAAGTTCCAAAATGCCAGAACCATTTTGTCACAAATCAAATACAAAGCAGCTAATACTTGATTCTTCTCTTACTTGACACATAACAATTGAAATGAACAATAACATATTCCTTTTTAGAAGTTTACATTATTTGTTACTGTACCTTGATGATATCAGCTTCAGAAATAAGTGTGCTTGAATCTAAGACTTCTACAACAGCTTCAGGAATTACAGCTGTCTTCATGCAGGACATGCTGAAGCCATACACATTATCCCAGAAAGCTAATCTGTCTGCATGTTTATTGAGATCGCCTATAGCCACAAGGCTAATGGTGCAGATATCAGGATACACTGCAAACAAACAAATGATTTGAAAATAATGATTGTACAGCAGAACATTGTTACTTTCCCACTCTCCCAACACTATCAGGAAAAACTCAATCTTGACTTCAGCAGTACTGAAGACAAACATAACATTTAAGTATGATTGCACTTCTATGGCTGAGTCTGTGAAGGAAGATCTTTGAGGGCTAGCATACAATAACATCTTAAGTACCACCAGAAGAAAAATTAAAGATCTTATGCTTTAGCAGGCAGTTACTACCTTATAGTAGATGTGACCCTCTGCCACTGTCAACATCTTTGGCAGATGTAAATAGCTGCCCAGCAGCACTGAAATGGTTACTCTGAGTTCAGTGGGCCCTGGTAAGTGGAGCCAGTCAAGTATAGTGGGTTGAGAATTGGACATTGTAGCCCAGGGTTCATGTCCTTGCTCAGCAGTGGAAGCCCACTGGGAGACCTTAGGCAAGTCACATTTTCACATTTTCTCAGCCTCACAGGAAGGCAAAGGCAAACCCCCTCTGAATAAATCTTGCAAAGAAAACCTTAGAGTTGCCATAAGCTGGAAACAACTTGAAGGCACACAACAACAAGGCCCTGCTAAACAGTTTCCCTTTAACTACAAGTTCAGTGATGCAGAGATGGCTGGGAATAAACAAGGGGAATAAGCTTTCCTCTTAGCACTTTGATGGTACAGTAGAGTCTTGATTATCCGTCCTTCGGTCATCCGACATTCCGGATTATCCGACGTCGTGGCTGCTTGGGGGCATGGCTGTAGGCTTTTCCACGCCCCCAGACATGCCCCAGACACGCCCCCAAACATGGCAGCCGCTACGGGTCTCCGGATTATCCAACATTTTTGGCTATCCGACTATCAGCCTACCCGTTTATGTCGTATAATCGAGACTCTACTGTATTATTTCCATAGTTCTTAGGATGGGATGGGTTACATTTGCAAACTTTAGTCCTTGGATTAATTCTGGCTCATGTAATGATTCTAGCTAGATAACCTTGTGATCCATCTTCTGGTTGTCTCATCAGTGAAACGGAATTGTTACCCAGTCACAGGGATCTGGACTGTTGGCACTGGGTAGAAGTGGATGTTAGGTGGCCCAGTTCTACCCCTTTCTGTATGGGGATGCAGAACTCATCAGCCAAAGGACTGTGATGTCTTCCTTTGCTACAGACCACCTGCTGCATCATTTACAACCAATGAAGTATATTTTATAGGAGGAGCTTGTGTCAATTTTCAGCTCTGAACAACATCTTTGGGAAACCTGGAACTTCAGTTCCCACTTGGACCTAAAAACTTTTTGGAAATAAGTCAGAAGCAAAGCCATCGTCTGATCTGCTCACGAGACAACAAAAATTGCAGTATTAATGATGCACAAATTTTGATCAATGGAAAACTATATAATTTCATTTTGACAAAACAGTCATCATCTCTAGATCCACAGTAAACTTTTCATGGATATTTAGTATTAGAAAGGGTACCTTAATATAGACAAAGTAACAAATGGCATAATTACCCAGAAAAACTCTTCTGTTTAATATTAACTATCATGTAGAATTAATTCTACCTGTGGCAGTACAATCTTAGAAAATTTTTACATGAAAATGAGTCTAAGTGACTACAGTGGAACTTTATTTCTGAGTAAACATGCATAAGATTAAGCTGCACATTACAGATGTAATAGCTGAGAGAAGAGAAGGCTGAGAAAATCAAATGGGAGAGATCTGCAACCTGAGATACCCATTCAAAGGAGTACTATGATGTCAAGAGGTGTAGAAAGAACATGATATTTCAGAGGTAAGCCTCATTGTCTTATGGGGTCACTCCCAGCTACCAGCTTTCAGCCTAAGTGAACTTATTCCTTTATACTGGACATCCTTGCACAAGAGCCTACCCACATATATCATATACAGATTTAAAGAGCAAGTGATGGTAACAGCAGAAATTCTTGCTCCTATTTCTGTCCCTAATAAAATATCTGAAGAAGCTGATGAATAAAGCAAAACTAAAAATATACACCAGGATCCAACAGGATGTTTCCACTGACAGAACTGGATCCCGTGGAACTAAAGAGGCATGATTCCCCTACCTGCACCCCAATATATTCAAAACATGTGTTCCAGAGTTTTGGGAAAACCCCAGAACCAGTTTTTGGGCAGCACAGAGGATTGCAGGGAGTGGCAGATAGAAAATTCCACTGCATTAGTAGCCAAATGTTAGTTTGACATGCCACCTGACAGAACTTTCATGAAGTTGTTGGGTTATCCAGAGTTTTGAACTGTTATCTATATTTTCCAGCTAATTCTAAGGAAACTGCTTCAACGCAGAACTAGTGCCAGTCATCAGGAATGGACTAGATGAGGGTGAACAAACTGAAACTTAATTCAAACAAGATACAGGTGCTCCTAGTCAGTCAAAGGCAGTTCAGGGAACAGGGATTCAGTCCCCCTTTAAAATCAAGTTTGCAGCTTAGGATGCCAAGATTTCAGCCACGGACAGGAGTGCACTTATATAGTTAAAACAAATGCATCAATTTTATCTGTTTCTGGAGATGTCAGATCTTGCCATGGTAACACATGTCTTCATTACATGCCATCTGGATCACTATAATGCAGTCTACATGGTACTAAGTTTAGAAACCGTTTGAAAACCAGTGGTTTTTCTCAAACAACACCTCTCATATAAAACGTTACTATGGAAATTTGTAACTGCCAGATTTTCATTCTCATAAAGATAGGTAAGGCATTTGAGTCACATTTTCCTACAGAATCTGCACAGAATTAGAAGTAGACATACAATGTCCCCAGGTTTCAGCTACCTGCCATGTAAAGGTTTGTCTTTGCTATCTGTCTTACAGACAAAGCCCAGCTAGGACAAAAATGGTTCTAACAAATCTTTTGCATTTCTCTTGGCTATTTTTTGGGGGGGGGGCGTACAAACACAAAGCACTGACAGTTACTGAAGCAAACAACATGTGAAAATTTTTTCCTAGCTCCAGGTGTTTGGGTACCGTGAAATATACTTCCTTATGTGCCCATCATTCCAACAAAGGAATTTTGGTTGGAGATCTGAAAATACCCCAGATTAAGGCAATGAATACAAGGAAGGTTTTTTGGGGGAAGGGGATCTGAATGAGGTTAAATAGGCCTCATTTTCTTGTTCATGTTACCAGAACATTTTCTGTTTTGTGCATTTTAAATCCTGAACTGGTACAGATTTAATTCAATTTTCAATATCATTTCTTTGAATATCCATCTCTTAAATGGGACATGAAACAGAAGGTTTGACGTAAAAATTCAAATGTAACAGATGAATGGAATAGACTGAAGACATCAGTTTAGCATATGCACTTGGAGTCCTTGATGTTACATGTTCAACAAATAAACCTCCAAGCTATTTTATCTAAATTTAAATAGAAGCTATTGAAAAGGAAACTGACAAATGATACGTATGCGCTGTAGCAAATGTGTTTCTAGATCACACAACACAACAGAATATTAAGAGTGAAAACCAGGCCACAATAAGCACACTCAGATCCTGAGCAGGCATATGATGATCTGTGCCCTTAATGGGCTTTGTGAACTAAGTACATTAGCCATAGTATCAGGGTTTGAAATATGCTATGTATTCAACTGAACAAGAATCACATTTTACACATTGTCTATATCCTGTTCACACCCAACTGAAATCAAAGTAGAGTTATAAGATTTCTCTTGTGGATTTCAAGAGATATTCCACAGTGTCCCCTTCTCCACTTTTTTCATTTTCATATTAGCAAGCCTGGTACAATGGTAGATTTGGAATTTTTTTGCTAAGAGGAAACATGACAATTTCTCTTCTTCTGAAAATCTGATTTATGTAATCCAACTCCATATACATGTAATCAGAAGTGATTCCTTCTCTATTCAAACACACTTAATATCAGTTCTTACTCAAGGACGTTCAGCATTTATGTGGAATTTAGTCAGTCAACTGTATAAAAGAAGTCACTTCAATGGGTGCAAGGTGGCAGTAGTGGTAATTTTCTTTTTGCCCACTTCCACACACTAGGTGCAACCCAATGGGCCTCGCTCCATTCCTCATATCTATCAAACTGTGATATATATTTTATACAGCTCTTGGTGGTTCTTTAAACAGAAGACAGGTGTTGAAAGAAGTTCTGCTGTGACTTCTCTAACACTACCTGCTCTTCTGTCTACTTGTGTTGACTCTGACAGCTGATTTTCAGAATTAAACTCACACTTCTGCTGTATTACATAGGGGTTCACTATTTTGATTGTTGCTGTTGTGTGTGCCTTCAAGTTGTTTCAGACTTACGGCAACCTTAAAGCAAACCTATCACAGAGTTTTCTGGGACTGAGAGTATGTGACGTGCTTGAGATCACCCAGTGGTTTCCATGGCTGAGTGGGGAATCAAACCATAGTCTCCAGGGTCGCAGTCCACTCAAACCACTACACCACAATGGCTCTCTTAGTATTTTGATACTGAAAGCAATATGTTTCCGTGTGTTGTTATTGTCATCTGTCTTCAAGCTGTTCACATGTTTCCCTGTAATTTTGTCTATATCACAGCTCTTTGGCAGAAAAGATCTAAAAGAAAACAAGTACTGAAATTAAGAAAGTTTTGGGGCATATTTTAAATATACTGGGTCAGTTTCCGATCCTTAATCCTTGCTACTAACAAAAGCAAGATGACACCTATGTCAGAACCTTCCAATTCCCAATCCTTACATACTCTGTCATTTTGCTTTTATCTGATTATTTCTTGTCACAGGTAATATTAAACTGCTGATCAGACATATCTCACCACAGCACACTTTAGAAATTCATGGATTTGTCATCTATGTCCTTCTCGACTCACTGCCTCCAAATCATTTGTCATTAGTAACAGCTCATACTGAGAGCAAAGTACGACAGGAAATCTTTTATCCCTCAGCAATGCCTCACAAATTTAAGGACGCTAAAAGGGTAATACTGTAGTAACTATAGGGCTAGAAACATAGTTGTAAATGATCTGCTGAAGACAGGGAAGCAAATATAACCAACTGTCCTCTCATACCTTTTGTTTTCTTTCCAGAGTGAGGGGCCAAAACCCTGCTTGTGTACTACACCACAGGTTACAATTTTTCTAAGGTTGTGCAGCTTGCAGACAAAATCTCCTATTTCTCCAATGTCTTACTTTTTTAAACACCTTTTCCTTTCAATGCCACCACCTATACTGGCACAGTTATGGTGCCATAGGGCATCAAAGCAACTAAGGCTGAAGCTTCCTTCTGCAGAACACTGTTTGATGTATCTTACAGACCAAGTGTTCGGAAAAATTGAGACAGGCAGATAAGAAAGGATACAGCATCCTCAGACCCAGGACAGGCAACTTTGGCCATTCACATGGCTTTCAGACTGCAATTTCTACAATATTTATCCTGATTGGGCTATGCTGATTAGGGCTGATATAAAATGCAGGTTAAAAATATCTTAAGAGCCACAGTCATCCACTACTGCCCCAGCCCATGTTGTGACTACATATAATTCGTCAAATTCAAACAAGACCACAGCTAGAATAAATGAAAACGTGGGCAAAATAATACTGAAGTAGCTATAAAGCAAAACAAAAAGCAAAGCAGGAATGAATATTTTGAGCATTTGCATTTCTAGCACTGTAAGAAAGTCATACATATCCAATATGCAAAATATCCATAAGCACATGGTTTCCTCTGGCAAGCACAATACAATAATAAAAAACCAACTGTTTTAGAAGGTAAACAAAATATGACAACCAGTGTTTACCAGAAAAATAAAACAGAACACATGCCCAGCTACACTTTGTTTCACTAACATAAAAATCGGCAGGCATTATACATGTGAATAAAGACAAAACCTTTTTTTTTTATTAAGATAATATTGCAGCGCCACATACTAGAAGTACTATATTTCCCTAGAATATAACTGCTTCACTGGAATATAACTGAATATAACTGACATTTGCTTTTTAATGTCCCCTTTGAACCCACAGTGCTATGCTTATAATCTTCAGTCTACCCTGATCAAGTTCCTGCTCACAATCCTTAAAGAATATTGCTGACCATTAAAATAGAACATAATTAAAATCAAAAAAGCTTGTTTGGTTCCTCTTCATAAATTCTAACACTGTAACATCAGTTTTTTTCTGTCTGTCTTTTTTGATATGGTGGTAAATGCAACTGATTTATACTACTATAGTAACTTAGACCTGTCAGAGAATCCATAGCAGTTGCTGCCAATGAGGACTGAGATATAATTTTGCTCCAGTCAGACTATATTGATACAAAATAATGACAGAAGACCTTGCCCGGGGAGCCAGTAGAACACACAACACAGTTAGGAAGAGCCAGAGTTTAGCGATACAACATACTACTTTGTGCAAGTTCTAGGTTCAATTGCCAACACCTCAAGTTAACAGTATCAGGCAAGAGATGATGGAAATAAAAACTCTGCCTTGCAGAGCAGGGCCAGACGGACAAACAGTATGACAATGAAACCCACTACAAAGCAGAAGTTCTAGTTTTGAACTCTAACTTGGGAAAACGACATTCTAGTCCCCGGCCAGCCATGAAACAGTCAGGGTGACTTGAGTCAGCCTAACCCACCTTGCAGGGATGCTGTGAAGATTAAAACTAAGACAAGGCCTATATATGCCACCCTGAGCTGTCTGGAGGAAAGGTGGAACATAAAAAGGCTAATGATAATAAGCTGCTTTCAATGGTTTCCTTCAATTGCTAGGAAAGCAAGCTTGTAATTATTTATTAATTTATTATTTATTTTTTACCTTGACCTTCATTCACATACCCAGGTCTTAAAGACAATATCAGGAATCAAAACACAAAAATTCCAAAAGCAGCAAAAACAATAGGTTGATGGTGCTAACATTTGTTAATGAGAACACAATGAAATAATTAGATAATGACAATAGGCTTACATGGTATCTTAAACTGAATGGGCAACAAGTGAGATTTCCTGAGATTATTCCACAGTTTGGGCACAACTGACAAAAAGTAGTAACTGTAATTTTACTAATAGTTACATTATTTATGGATCACCTTTCTGCTGGATAACAGCATTCCAAGGTGGCTAACAAGGGAGAATGAATATACAGTTCAGAACCCTCACAAAAGTAAAAAAAAACTGCAAATAACTCCTCCAACCCAAGTGAGTGCTCCCCCTCCCATTCCCTTGCTTTTTGCTTGAGGGGGATGTGCTTTCCTTTTCTGCACCCAGGCAAAATGGCAGGAGGCAGCCCCCCCATTCTCTTGTCCGTTGCCAATGTACACTGCCTTCTTCCTGCATGCCTGCCCAGGTGAAAGGCAAGGGAGGGGGAAACACCTCTGCCCCCTCCATTCTCCTGCCTGTCACTGTGCATGCTGCCTTCTTTCCGCATGCCCGTGCAGGTGAAAGCCAAGCAAACGGAAAAGGAAACCTCTCCACCCTCTCCATTCTCCTGCCTGTCGCCCGTGTGAACTGTCTTCTTTCTGCATGACCGCCTAGGCAAAAGGCAAGAGAATGGAGGGGGAAACACCCTCCCTTCATTCTCCTACCTGTCACCCATGTGTGCTGCCTTCTTTTTTGTGTGCCCACGTGAATAAAAGGCAAGCAAATGGAGGAGGAAAGGCTTATGCATGCAAACCTTTCCCCTTCCATTCACTAGCCTTTTCCTGGGGTGCAGAGAAGGCAGTACGTCTGGGCAAAAGGCCGGGGAATGGGAGGGGGAAATGAGGGAGAGGTAAGTGAGCACCTCATGAATAATTAAATTCATAAAGGTCAAACCTATGAATGTGAAGGGAGGACTGTATAACACAGCAAGATTTTCTTAAAGGCAGTATGACTTAAAAATATTGGTGGGACAGTGATGAAAAATGTTTCCTCCTTAGTCTTTACACACTGTTGCTCCTGCATAGATGACTGTGCCAAATGTTGTTTTCTGGAAGTTCCATGGAGAACACAGTGAAAAACAGCACCTTCCTGATGCAGCTTAATAACCATCATGAATCTTTATGTGACTCTTCATAGATCTTTATAGGGCAGAGGGATGCCGTGGGGAATTGTCACACAAAATGTCCACTTCCCAGTCCTTAAAACACAGGTAGGGAATCTTAAACCTTCCAGATCTTTTTGCCTACAAATCCCAACACCCCACTCAGCATGGCAAACTGGAATTATTAAAATTACCATGTTGTAGTCTTCAAGATCTGAAGAGTCACCTCTGCCTTAGAAGTTGCTGTTGGTGAGGCTTTTTCAACCAGCCTATGGAAAATGGCCCTTGGAATGTTGGGCAATTTCATTTAGTATACAATTACACAAAGCAAGCCAATTTTATTCATATTTCCCAGACTAATTCACAGATTGGAAAAGATGATCCTCTGGTGTGAAGTTTGCAGTGCAGTTCCTGGCTCAAAAATACCAGTCTTGGCATACAAGAATGCATGCTTTATGAAGAAATATGCATTTATAAGAATATACAGGAAATTTAAATGTGAACGTTGCACATTCCTTTAAACTTCAGAAAGCAGGATGGGTAATACATGCAAAACTGACATAAATCAGGAAAAAACTTATAGATCCACTCCTATAAGATCTTTTTCTTCAGTAACAACCCATATTTCACACAGTAGAAGAATCTACGGAAGAGTCCCTAATGCAGTGCCAGCATATGGACAGGCAAATGTGTAGACAAGAATACAAGCTGTGTATTTATGATGTCCAAAGTTTCTTTTTTCTCCTGTCATCTCATATTCGCCTGTTTTGCATCTTTTCAGATAGGAATTATTCTGACTAAAGAAGATAAAAATACCACAACCAGAAATGCAAATGTTATTTAAATATTATGTCTCAAGCATCTCTGAAAAGTAAGTTTCAATTGTTTATATTTTACGAATGACTAAGACACTGCAATTATTTCAGTCAACACAATATAGCCCCATAAGTGCCAGGTTTCAAATCCATCCTTCCAAAATCAGCATTAAGGGTGTAGCCAGAGCACTGTACCAACATATGAAGTTTAAGTTCTAGCATCGCTACAGATCGTAAATTAAGGTTCCACATCATCTCCCTGGACAGCAATGAACATGATGATGACAGGTACTCTGAACAACTATTTCAGACTAGTTGATAAAAACTCACCAGTAACAAACATCTGAAGGAAATGTTTCATTTAAAATCCTGCTAAATGAGCTGTGCAATTAGGCTAGTGGCATTGTAATCAGCAAGAAAAGTTGATAAATATCTTATAAAGGCATACATTTGACAGCTAGTTAATTTTGAGTACCTGCTTCCATCCCACTTGCCCCTCAAGCAATAACACTTTGGCAGAGCTGTTACAAAGTTTGCAGTTGCAGAGGTTTCTGTAATTTATTTTTCCTATCTCCTTGCTTTGAAGGCAGTCTATCTTACATCCCGCAGCAAGCTATATATACATATACAAAAAAGCAGTGAAGAAAAGCAAGGAATCAGATCAGAATGTTTCTGTTAATCAAGATACATAAATATCATTGTGTTAATGAGGTTGTGAACAAGACATATACACTATACCAGTGCACATTCATTATAAATTTCCCTCTTCTCCTCAGGCAAGAAAGTTGCCAGACCTCTCTTGCCTAACTCTTGAAAAAATTCCACCTAAATATTAAAGTAGCATATTTTTATCTCATTTGTATTTGACAGAATCATCCATCTACTGCTACACTTAACAGAAAAAGAACTACATGTGCCATGAGGTCTTCTGCTGCTTTAACCCCACCTGCTGGCTGATTTATGGAGAAATGTAAGAAACCACCTACAAGTCTGCCATTAACCTTCTAAACTTACTGGCAGAAGCGTACCAGTTACAAATGCCTGAAGACATAAGCAAGCTATTCCAAATCCTGCTAAATGAACTGGACAATCAAGCTGGAGTGCTATTAATGTTCTACTCTACAGGGAATGACAAAAAAGTTCAGATATTAAGTTCCTGTCTTTTAGCTTCATCTCTCCTCCCTCCTGTCGTTTCTCCAAACTAAAGTCATCTTCTAGCTAAATTTCAATGCCATTTCAATATCTTAATCAAAACATTAACACAGAAACCTTCTACTTTCATTAACTAGCTTAACTTGTGGAGCTCTCAAGACAGTCTCTGGTAAAATTCAACAGAGCCAGACTGAATCAATCTGAAACCATATCCAGTAGAGCTCTCATATTAAGAAAATTCCTCTCCCACATGTTCCATATTTCTAATTTTGAGCTTACCAAAAAAGACAACAACTGATTTGTCATCACATTGTTGATGGATGGCAAGTGAGTTTTCAGGCAACTTTTAAGAGCAGTTGGACTGACAGTCATATTTTCTATCCTCCTCTTTCCACAGTATTCTCTTTCAGAAGACACTCTGTTAAGCTATTTGCAGAAAAAGCATGATGGATACAGACAGTTGGGACAGAATGGGGCACATGCAACTGCTGTGTACCTACACCTCTGCATTACAGTTCATACCTGCCGTCCACTACTGATATCTTCTTGCTTCCTTTTTGTATCTCTCCACTACTCCTTTATAAGCACAATAGCAAAAGGACACAAGACTGCCATCAGCAACACTTCCAAGATGCCAGATTTGTGTAGCCAATTGCCTAGTCTTGTTTTAGATGGACCCTTAAAATATTTATCTCCTGGGTATACTGCCTTAGGTCTTTGCAGCAAAAACTTGCAGATGGAAAATGTGAAATTACACAGCCATACTATTTTCCTGTGGAGCAAGAAATGTTCTCTGCAAGCTTTACAAAACCACATACTACACCCAAGAGGAAAAGCAAGCAGAAAACAATTTCTTTCTGTTAGATCTCAACCTGTTGTATGAGCTGCTTCTCTCTTGTACAACTCAACTTATTATTTCCCACCTGGATAACAGCAATTTAGAAACAGGAAGATATCAGTTTTAAATAGTTATTTGCCATTAAAATGTAGGAGGTTTCTGATAAAAAAACAAACAAACTATAAATACTTCTGTAAATTATTTTGGGCAAGAGACATGCAAACTACAAAACATAATAGTGTACCAATATTTGGCTTTATAATATTACAATCTGACAAAAGCCAACTTTCCTAGAGTGTTTTAACTGCTACAGTTTGTCTTGAAAATGGGCTGCTCTCTCCTCTGGCTAAGCAGCATTTTTAATTAAGCCATCCAGCTGTGCACATAGCTAGCAAGTGGATCAGTGAGCACAGACGACTCAGCACTTCCCATTACAAAACATCAAAATCAGACGTTCCACAATCTAATTCTCCAAGCAGCAAGGAGGAGTAAAAATACACTTGGGATAAACCAGTTACATTTGAACAGAATGTGAATGCAAGACTCTTACTGTAAATGACCTCATTTGCTCCTTCATTCAGCCTCAGGTGAATGGCTAAACTAACCACAAAGCAGAAAGCTTACAGTGACCTGCAATCCTGACTTAACACTTCCAAACAAACCAAGTTCTGTAAGTCAAGAAATAGTCTTATCTTATGATCTTGAACTGCAATGGGTCCAACTGGTCAGAAGCTCCTGTTCAGCCTTCTATTTCTGGTTATTTTAGTTCCTTAATTTAGTTTAGTCGGAGGAACACATTGAGTAGTGAATGGCTTACATGCACCATCTCACAGATCACTCATAGTAAGCCAGTATTCACCAGATTCTTGAGCCTGTCATTCAGGGCAAATGTGGCCCACATTTCCTATTGCTTGTTGTCGTTAACAGCCATCAAGTCAACTTTGACTTATGGTGACCCTGTACAGGAGAGACCTTCAGGACACCATGTTATTAACAACCTTGCGAAGGGTCTTGTAAAATTACAACCATAACTTCCTTAACTGACTCTATCCAAATGTAATATGGTCTTCCTCTTTTCCTGCTGCCTTCTGCTTTCCCAAGCCCAAGTCTTTAATGTGAAATTGATTTCCCAAAATGAAACAATATACACAAGAGTGTAACACTTTATGGACTACTTGAAGGGGCAGGAAATTTTGCATGATGCCTAGGCCCTTTCATAAAGTTGTTTCTCTTTGAAATAGCAGAGCATTGAAGTATTTGATAGGATTTTAAGGGGAAAAAGGCTAGACCAGAATTTCAACTCTAGGTGTTTGCAGTGTTTCATAACTAAAACAGTATGGCAAAGCTAGTCAAGGGTGAAAGGACACTCAGTATAGTACATTTAGCCTCTTCTTGTTTTGCAATATAAGGCAGACATTCTCAATGATGTTCAGGTTTCCAATCAGCTACTACTGCTCTGGTAATCAGTTTCTCCTCAAAAAATTGTTTATTTATTTTTGTATTTAATACTCTGCCTTTCTCTAAGCCAGGACTCCAAAAACACACAATTCAGTGACACCCATATTCAAACATCATAAAGGCCTACAAATATTTAACATTAGGCACTGGAAGGAAGTCAATGCAAAGAATGGAGCGATGAATGCATTAAACTCCAAAAACGTGAAGGAAGAAAGAAACTAGAACACCTATCGGTAACTGCAGGCAGTCAAGAAGGAGTCATTCCAGTGAGACCAGATACTCAAAGGGTTGGCAGTTAGTTCTTAGGAGATTTAAAACTAGATGAAATTATTACAAATATAGTGCATGTAACTGGAGTGGACACAATTATTTTAATGTATGTAATACTGTGTAATTAAGAGTTTGACTAGCTTTGCCATACTGTTTTAGTTATGAATAGTAGCATTAAGGGGACCTCGTAATACTGACCTCCGAGTATTTCCAAAACTTTGCCAAGAATGCCACATTGTCACATGTCTAAGGAAACAGGCCACAGAAATAGAATTAAAATAATTCCTTTTCTTGTTTTTTTGGAAGGTCTAATCTCACCAAGTAACAGAACCCTCAGTGTTACTGGGTAGCAGGGAACAGAATTTTTCCTTTCCACTACAGAACAATATATTTAGTTGTTTAATTTCCATTGTTACAGCTGTTCCAATAATGTATTTTTAAAACACATAATACACAATAAGACATGAAAGAGTAATTCCACATCACATCCTGCTTGAAGTTCAAATGAACTACACAGTGAGAAATGAGGTCTTAGTTCACAAAGACAGAAAAGATATCATAAAAGCAGATCACAGCTATGACAAATATTTTTGTGCCAGATTCTTTAAAAAATGAACACACCTAGTCCTCATGGTTAATTGTGCCATCTTTCATATCCTCATTCCATATAATGCCAACTACTACCACACATTTAATGAACCTTGTGGGGTGCAATTCAACAGAAGGACATCTGTCAATGGAAAAACATAACCTGCTGAGATCTGTTCTGGAGAGCTGGGTGACCCACAAGAACAGATCTGGGAAGCCATAAGAAGCTGCTGGGCAGGGGAGAAGAGATGTTACTACTGTGAACAGAAGGCCCTTTCGTCTCACTGGCTGTCATTCTGAGAAACTAGCCAAACTAGTTATTGATCAGGCTGAGTTAAATCAGTCTTTTCAAAATGCTGCTATATCAATATTCTTTTTTTCTTCCATTATACACCATTAACTGAAAAAAGTTTATATAAAAACTTTCAAGGATTATCACTTCCATTATTTTTAAAAAGTCAACATGTTCTTGAAAATGCTATTTCGTTTAAGGCCCAAATATCCCATTAATGCTTTTGTATTACCCATACCATGAAACAAATGCCTTGGAGCTTCTACTAATGGAAACATTTTTCATCTCAGGTAAGAACCTTCTTAGTCATGCATAGCAGAATCTAAATCTTTATTTTTCCCTAGAGCTGAACTATTTATTAAAGCAGACTAACCTGAGCCTCCTTTTGCCAGGTACTTGTCCCTCGCATAAATGACTGAATCCAGCATTGACTCAAAGAGAAGGAAGTACCCCTGTGAATGGAGACACAAAAGGAGTCAATGCCATAACATATCATTTTAAAGAAATTCTGTAGCAGGACTGATTTTGCAATTTGATGTTTGTAAACTGCAAATATTTGAAGCATGGTATCCTAGTATAGGTGGATAAAAAACACTTTCAAAAATAAACAAATGGACAACATATTTGAAATTTAAAACCAGTATTTATCATCTAAATCAGTGGTTCTCAACCTGCGGGTCCCCAGATGTTTGTGGACTTCAGCTCCCAGAAGCCCCAGCCATTATGGTCAATGCTCAGGGCTGCCGGGAGCTGACGTCCACAAACATCTGGGGACCCACAGGTTGAGAACAACTGATCTAAATCATATTTTATTTTCTAAAATGTCATTACTAAAATACTAAATTATTTCACTTGAAATTAGTAATTGAAGTTAAATATCATCACAAATATGCTAGCTAAATCTATAGACACTGTCTCCTAAAATAAATTACTGGCTGTGTCACACTCTTACACACTACGTTTTCTACAATCAAATATAAAAAAACAGGAAAGCTCATACTTCTGTATGAATAACAATCACAGCAGGAATGCAGAAAAAGGAAATCTAGCTGAAAATGAGACTGAACTGCAAGCCAGTTACTGAGCAACTCAATTTCCTATTTCCCACCTGGATAACAAAACTCAAAAACAGGAAGGTATCAATTACCAACATGGATTATAAACATGTACAAATTCTTGAGATAAAAAAATAAAATCAAAAGGTCGTTTTTTAAGTTGATTTGTTTAAAAAGGTAAGTAGAATTGTGTAGTGGACAGGTTACTATTTCTATCTACATGGCTCTTAGCACTTTCTGCGTCTAGTGTTTTCCCTGCTCCCTGGGGAACTTACCTCTCTGTAACACCCTATGTAAAGCATCAAGGTATCCACAGATGGGGGAAGTACGTATATATGTTATAAGTATAGTCATCAGCTGGCAATGCTATAAGAGCAAATACGACTTTTAAGGGTTAACTTAAGAGCCTATGGACTAAACTTAATAGCCCCAAGTGGAAAAGAAACAAGTAAATCAATGGTATTTACATATGTGTTGCCTTACCAAACTGTCACTGATTCAGTATGTCTACTCTAAAAATCTGATTTATGTTTGTATGATTTATGTGCTATAATTTTTAATGTACTGACACAGCATGCACAAACTGAGACATGAGCTATACTCTCCTAGACATTATGAACTCCTTGTTAGAATGTTTTAGTGACCAGATTTGTACCATGATAAAAAAAAATGTGAAGTATCAAGGGAAGCTTCATTTAAGCCAATGATTTAAATTGGTAATTTAAATTATATTTGAAAACAGAGACAGAGAAAGTGTGGCACCTCAAGGCTGATTTTAAGTTTTTCAGGGCCCCCAAAAACCCTATTCATTCATTTCTAAAAGTAGTGACACTCCCATGTTTTTGGCCACCTGGGACCCAAGAGTCCTTTTTAAAAACATATAAACCAAAAATTAACTTCCGGTTGATTTTTTGTTTTAAACACAACAGTTAGGGACACAGGGGAGGGGCATTTTAAGGCAGAACCACAATTTTTATTAAAATAAATTTAGGGTGGAACACAGCCAACTAAGTTGCTATGGGAGGTTCTATGCAGTTCTCCAACTCTGATTGTTTCCCCATCCCATTTAAACTGCCTTGATTTAAATCAATCCACTCTGCTGGTAACTTACTATTATTTACTGTTACCTACTTAAACATAACAATTACTTTACAACTGCCATATTGGCTTTTAGTGGGACACATCAGAAAACACATATTAGAATAGATTTAGCTACAATGGGTTGTTAGAGGTAACATGCAAATCATAGTTTAAAATATTTTTAGATAATATGTAGCTAATGAAGTGAATGAAGTAATACATAGCTAATGAAGTGAATGAAATAATCAAGTAATGAAGTGGGGGCAGACGTTTAGCATTACATCCAAACAATACTAGTAACACTAGTAAGCATTGAGTCAGCGGACAGTGGTGTGACCACTGGACTACGACTCTGGAGAGCTGGGCTTTATTCCCTGCTTGGTCATGGAAACCCACTGGGTAACCCTGGACATGTCACACTCTCTCAGCCTCAGAAAACCCCATGATGGGTTCACCTTTGAGTTGCTGTAAGTTGGAAATGACTTGAAGGCACATAACAGCAACAGCAACAACAAGCATTACTCAGCATCCACATTCTGAACAGTATGAGAAGGCCTATTGAAGAGATTCTCTGTCTCTGTAGAAAAAATAATGGGATACAGAAATGTGGTCACTGCCTCTCCCCAACACTAGAAGGGTGTGGCCTGTGCATGTTTACACAACAATCTGTCTTACTGCTAGCAGGGAGGTCCAAGCTCCTACTTGGAACCCGACTTCCACAGCTGTGAGGAGATTTGAAACTTCTGCTTCCATCTGAAATTAGTAAAAATTTAGCAATCATCAAAGCCCTAAACTCAAGTTAATGTTAACTTAACTGCAAATAGAAAAGCTTCATGAATGATAAAGTTAGCTTATTTCCATTAAACGTGGGGCTAACAACCATCTAGAGCACAGGAAGTTGTCTTATATTGAGTCAGACCATGGTCCATCTAGCCTAGTACTATGAACTCTTGACAGTATCTCTCCACAGTTGCCAGGAGATCTCTGGTATTCCTTAAAGTTCTCCTGTCAGAGAACTAACCAGGCTCAAAACTACACAGTTTCCAAGATCGGATGAGATCAGCTATGTTCAGGTGGTATGGTGGGACTGCCTGGGTTTGGCTGATAATAAAACTTTTGGCTAATCTCAATTGGATATGAAATCTTCTGCTTTGCGGGGGTGGGAGGGGAATAGACATATAGCACTGCATCTAAACAAACCTGTTGCAACATTATAGTTCAGGTAAATTAACTGTGTGATGTCCACAGCTGAACTACTATAGACTACAGTAGCTGAACAGCTATTGTATTTGGAGGACAGCAATGTTCTGTTGGCATAAGGTCTGCTAGCATGCGTTCCCTGACAAAGGTTGCTCTATCCAGAACTGCCCATCACCCATCAAGTGGATCCTTTGAGAAAAGGCTTTGGGGAACGAGTAGCTTAGGGTTCTGCCTATGCCTTTCTGAAAGGCAATTATCCAAGGCACCCTTCCCAAAATGTCATGAATTTGAGGATTCCCTCAAAAGTCAGCACTAAAGCTGGCCAGATGATCATCTCTTTCTTTCTACATCCATCCTCACTGTTACATGTGCAAGGAAGTCTTGGACACTTCCTTGCACAAGAATAAAAAATGTCCAGCTGCTGATATAGCTTGGCGTTGTGCCACTGTAGCATCCTTATACAATCTAGACTGTTTTTCAAGTATTTATAAAGAGTCTGGAAAATACAGCTGGGGACTAATAAAATATGTAAAGGGAGAAAATCAACCTGTAAGGACAGAGACACATGGTGTGACAGTAGATATTCAATCAATCAAGGAGCAGAACATCATTTAGAACAATTAAGGGCCAAACTGAGCATGTACAAACAAGCTTTACCTGGCGAATTTTATTTTGGCAGCAAACACAATCATGAACGCATGAAATAGAAAACTTGACACCAAGAGCCACGATACTGTTTCCTGAAGAAAACTGCCATTTAATGGATGCTATATGAATTTGGAGGTACTGTTTACAGTACGAGTAGACAGCTGTATTCATGTCAATTTTTACCCTGGCATTTCTTCTGCATTTAGGTGAATTGAAAGTGATGTGACATGACTTTCAGATGTTATTTGGGCTGATTTTTGGCTTTTTTAAAAAAAAATTGGGTGTGTGTGTGAGAAGTTCTTATGAAACAGGAGGCCTAGCTGCCACATTTGTGGCCAGAGGGAGGGGAAGCTTTTGATAAATTTCAGATTGTTGATGGCCTTAAGGATTTGGCATAGGCCACATTCTCTCGAAGTGTATCCCAAAACTGGCACAAATTTTTAAATTGAGGGGCCCTTTGGAGTCAGCAAATGAGTTACAAAAGGGGGCTATGTGGTCTCCTGAGTTTACTTTCCTCATCCTTGGTTTACAGCATTTTTTCTCATTGTCCAAACTTCAGCGGGATATGCCAGGAGTTTCAGCAGAGACTAGAAATGAAGTTTCAGCAATAAGAAATCATTTCTGGTATCTTTTAAATAGTATTAAATAGTGTTGTTGGGGTTTTTTTTCTGCTTGAGTAGGGAAGAATTTTTTGTTTAAAGAAAAATGGGACGGCAGTACAGGAGGGCCAAGGGAGACGCCATTCTCATCACTGGCTTATTACAGAAAGCACGTTTGCAAGCAAAACACAGTCAGGTATGTAATTTGCATCACAGAATTGGGACAAAATCCCTGAGCCAATGAGAACCAATTTGTAGACTGGGACCTCATGGGTTATTTTTCTCCAATTAACTGCATTTGTTTAAGTACACTTTTCTTCTTTAAATACACTTGTTTGAATGCTCAACTAATGTCACATGCTGTTTAGTCCCAAGGGCTCTTTCTTTTTCTAGCAGAAAACTGCCCATATTTCCAAAACAGCCAAGAAGACAGTGTAGCTCTTCTCTTCTCTATAGCAAGCAATTATATTTTGTATCCCTGCTGTTGTGTCTTTTTACAGGGGCTTTATGGGGCTGTGTATATGCTTGTTCTTTACGCTACTGTGGTTTTCTACTTACTCTCATACAACGCAAGCCATCTGTGGCTTCATGGTACCAGCTGAAAAGCTGCTCTGAAGGTTGGGAGTTTCTCTAGAAGAGACCTTCTAGAACTGCATTAAACATACACTCACTAGCTGGGTTATAAAATATGGCATAGCCAAAATAGGGTGTCCTGTCTTCCACAAGTAACAGCGCTTCCTGTTGGCCAAAACCACCACAGGATACAATCCACTGTTTTTACGGTTTTACACTGTCAGTTGACATTAGGCTCCTGCATACAAAAAGGCAGACTGTACATTTTGAAAAATGCTGGTAGTATCAACTGCTCTCTTTCACTTCAGTTCTGCAGGTTTTACCCAGGATATCCATTCTTCATCATGCAATCTCACATTCCTGCCTGGTACAAGAAATGTCCTTCTTACTGAATCAAGGCATTTATTACCAGTTTCCGAACTGCCTTGCTCTTTGTGTGGTGTTCAGTGCTCTTTGTGTGGTGCTCATCTCTGGTGTAATTTAGAATGTAATTTCACAGGCTACTGCATCACCTGTAGGGATGCCATCTGGTGAGAGAATTATACCTGACATCTTCTCCTATGATGCTTTGGGACTCCTCTGCTTTCACACTGACAAGGTTCAGGTATTTGGGGGGAAAAAAACTTAAAAACCTTGAATTAGTGCCTTCAAAATTAATTACAGCAAACAGTTCTGCACAGATTAGTGAGCTGAATACCAGTGTTTTAGGCTAAGTGCTAAACTAAGATATACAAATGACATATTCACTATTAGCTGAACCAGGAAAGGAAAAAAAGTGTTTTGGTCTTACAGAAGAACGTTTACAAGGGTTATATAAGGCATTCTCCTGTGGGTAGGTGACAGAAATTGTTTTGTGTAGCAAGATGCAGAGAAACAAGAATCAGCTTTGGCTACTATGAAAAAGTTGTTGCATCCAAATTTATTTTTAATAACAGTGGTACATTCTTAACCTCAAGAAATCCTTCTTGGTTCAAACAAAAGATCAACTGCCAAAAGACAAATGCAAAATGAATATTTATGTGGAAGAAGTAGAAATGTGAAAGGCTGCGGGGGAAAAACTGGGAAAATTCAGGGGGGAAAATGGTTGTTTTCCATTTTTGCCCCAAAGCACTTTGTTTCCTGGAAAAACTGAGAAAGACGCATTATAGAATATTTTCTTTCAGAACGATGAATAAAATATTTAAAACAACGGGTCCACATGTTTGCTGCCCCAAGTCTCTTCTAAAAAATGTAAGAGAATGACTTTTACATAAGACTATGTACAGTACCAAATTATTACTGTACCATTCCTAGTCTTGGTTTCCTTTTTTCAGTTCTTTTTTATGGAAATGAGTGTGTTACATCTGCTTCACTTGACAGAGAACTAGTGGAGAAAAAAAGTTATCTTTTTTACTAATATTGAGAGTTTCTTCTGTTTTTACTGTGTGGTTTTTTTGTGGTTTCTGGTTTGTTTCTAGTAAAACCAAAGAGGTTCCGTATAGTTCAGATATACCTTACAGTTCAGAAATTTGTAGCTCTATTTGTAGAATACAATAACAACAACAACAACAATTTTAAAAACTTTTAACATTAAATTGGTAATTATACTTTGAGTAACATTTAGTTTTCATTTATCAAAGATGGTAATTTTATACCAAACCATGTTATATATAATGCATTTTATGTGGTTAAAGGAACAAAGTGACTTTCAACCTGTGAATAAAGCATTTTTCTTTCTTTTTTCTGGAAGTTTCTGGATTTTTTTCAATGTTTTCAAATTTTTCAAAAATTTTAGACTTCTGGAAAGAAGTGCCATTTACAACAGTGAGAGGATAGTGCTAATGTGTTCCTCCAGCTATGATTGGACAGAGACACCCAGCCTGACTCATCACATGAGTCCTACTCCTAATTTACAAGAAGCCAAGCCTTTCAAACGAGTTATTTCATACATCATGATAAGTAGAACACATCATTTAGAACAACTGCACCAACATCTATCTACATCTTAAGAGCTAACTGCTTAGGCCAAATATATTCGAGCCCCTTTTAACTCTGCATTTAAAATACTGTTTTTGCTATTTTATTATTGTAGAGTATATGGTAATACAAAGTTTGATTTTACATCACCTTGAAATGGAAATAGATTGAAGGGTGGCGCGCAAGTGATTAAACAAATAGTTCTCATGCCAGCTCATGTTTCTTAACCCTGAACGATGTCCCAGGAACAGCAAAAGTCACAGGAGGAAATTTCCCTGCTATATGACTTTTAAGTACAGCAGACCTGTCAGTCAAGGTCTAGCAATGCTTCGGCTACTGGTCTGTAGGAACATCTTCCTATTCTGTCTACTTTCTTCGTACCAATAACAGGCTATAAGCTACACTTCCACTACTCTAATATCGTTCTGTATACAGTTCATCCTGAACTACTCTGGGTTTTCTTACATCTCTTCCTTTTCTCTCAGACTTCCATGCATCTTGATACACCACTGGCCCAGCATCAACATATATATCTTTGGTCAACACCAAAGCTAACCATAGCTTGTACAACCAAAATTATATAGCCAAAACTGCCAAGACTAACTGAGGCTTATATAGCCACATTTCTTCTAAATGTATAAAGCCTGGACCTGATAAAAGAAGCGCCAGACAAGATGGCAGATGTTACCTCTAATGCAGCCTGGTCTCACCACCAAATTCACACCAGAAGGGGCCAAGAGGTATTCTGGGAAAACCAAGTTGTAAATAGTGCTGCAGTTGCTTTTCCATGTGCTTTTCTTCCTTTCATCAGAATGAGAGATAGAGGGGGATTGGAGCTGTGTTGCTAGTGCCACCTTATCACTGACTTTGAGAGGTCATAAAAGTAATTTACCCAGGGCTACCCTCAAAGTGGTACTGGCCTTGTCCGCTGCTTGTTGTATAGTCTTTTAGGTGATGTGTTAAACTTCAACAAGGAAAAAAAATGAACACAGACAAACTTCCCTTTAACAAGTTTGTAAATAGTTCTTGATTACAGAAAACATAGGAATGCTTTTGAAGGCAATTATTTTATCCCTCCGTAGAGGGATAGGGGAAGAGAAAAGTAGGCCAAAATGCAAAATGATAAAGGTAGTTTAGAAAAAGAAAAAATGTATTCTGCTTGTTTTGCCATTTGCCTTTATTCATTCTTATAGGAATAATTAAAGAAGGTAAAAATGAAAACAAAATGAAAAACATGAAGAAATACAGCAAAGCACTTCATCCCAACTATATATACAGACTAAATTATTTCCTTCTACAGGGGGAAAAAAGAATATGCTGGAAAACTAGCACCACCACATTGCACAGCCGCTCTCATTTTAGTTAACTACTGTATGTAAAATTACTCTAATTACTGTAAAACATCATTACCTCTTAAAATTCTGTACCTCAAGGGAACAGAAGCACAATTCTGCCTGCATACAAAGCAATCTTGTTCACAAAGCATGTTCAGCCAGATACACACATCTCTCTAGCTACACAATACCCAAGACACTTCTCAGTTTCTAGCTCGTGAAAAATACATGCACAAAAGTACACACAGGTACACATAACACACAGAATTTCTTAGATCTTCTAAATGCTACTTGGTGGCAAAAGTACTAGTTGTGTAATACTTGTATGATACTTAAATACAAGATTGAAACCTTTGAAACTATTGCTATTATATCATGATTAATGTAATGTCATATCTGTACTCCCATTTTCCACTAGCAATGAAACAGCTACGAGGGTAAGAGGAGTCACTCTATCCATCTTCTGAGAATTGAAAGAAAAATGCATTTGAGCAATTAAAAATGCATAGACGACATTGCTAGTTTTCTAATAGTCATGGACACATGACTAACACAAGTCCATTTTATTTAGCATAATAGGACTTTGTCCCAAGTAAACACATCTAAGATTTCAACCTGAGAGGTTCTCAGGAGCAATAACAAATTCTCAGAAGAAACAACAGCAACAATTTAACCTTCATGAACAAAAGCAAGGATACTGTAAATAATGTGTGGAATATTTTATTAAACCAAGTCATGACTAAATGTATCTCAGAATAATAAAATGTCCCCAAATCAAACCAGCCTATATGACTACCTAAATGTCTTTAGTTCTGCTTATCATCCAATATGTTTTTTTTCCTAGTACTTTTCACTGGCAACAAAAAAAGACATTAACGGCAAAAATTAATAAATTTTGTGGAACATTCTGTTCTTCCTGCAAGGTCCTCTTGATTTCCAGAATGAAACCTAAATATGGCTCAAACATGATTCAGTGGATGTTGTGGGGGGTGTATGGAAAATGTTTACTACAGTGGCTATGCATTTTCTTCCCATGCATATGAAGCAGTTCTAATGTAACAGTTTTAATGCAATGACAAAGCTCACAAATTTCACTTCAAGTTCTTTTAATAAAATCTGCTCCATTTTTATTAATATACCATATATTTATGCCCTTACCATCCACTCAGATATGATCACATCCACTTTCTCAACAGGCAAATCAACTTCTTCAATTCTTCCTTTGATCAAACAAATAGTATCTTCAAGTTCATTGAGCCTGCAAAACACAATGGTAAGGATGTGTTAGGCATGTCTTTGTTATGGTTCACATTAAGCTGCTCCAATAATGTCATTATTGAAACATTTCATACCCACCTTTTTCATTTGACTATACTAACACATCACTTTTGCCTTTACAGCCTTCAGCCAGAGGTAAGTGATGTATAGCAGACTATGCCATCAGGACAACTAAGAGCAGTATTTCATTCCTTTTTTGGACTAAAATTACTACAGTACCAGCTGGGTGATTGTAGCAACTATTCCAAACTCTGGATTTACAAAATCCTTCTCAAAGTGATAATCTGCATTAATCCCATTAAGATGCATAGCTGCTTTTAAAGGAACATATTTCAAGGTATTTATGTAAGTGCAAACAGAAAAGAAACAAGCAGATTGCTATCTACCAATGTTCACACTGCATAATCTCATTAGATTCTGTTTTTTTAATTGGATTTTAGTTTTACACAGCACACCAACTACAGGTTTGTAAAAGTTCACAAACGGTCACATATATGCCACACCAAGATTACTATTCTTTAATAAATGTTTATCCTATGTGTAGTTATGCAACTAAAAAAACTCCCTCCTTTACTTAAAAGATTCCATTCTTTTTAGATGATTGTCAAACCTCCAAGATTGAGGAGGAAGTCCTTCCGCTTTATCTTTTCTTTCTTGTGAGACTTACAGCGATAATGTTCAACTGATACAACATACAATTACCAACAAAACTATTTTTGCATTTTTTCCAGATCTAACCTCATTTAATACAAGCTTTCATCAAGTTAATAAATGTTTTCCTCAAATAACACAACAGTGACAGAAAGAAATAATTTATTCAGTTGTACTGCTCATCTACATTGTTTTGGCTCAAAGATAGCCTATCTTTCCATTTTCTAAAGAAGCAAAGCTGCATTTCTGTTTAATATACAAACCAGAGATCAAGTTTTAATGGCATTTTCTTTCTCTGAAGCACACCAAATCAATCTTTGTTTCATGTGCCATTATAATGACAGCTAATGTTAGAGAGGACAGAGTAATTACTCACACTGCTGGAATTTATTTCTCTACCACAGTTGTTATCTGTGCCCTTTCTTCAACATTTGCTATTCCTACAATCTCTCTACATCTGACTTCCAACGCAACCCAGTAATCTCATTAAAATTTTAATATCTCAGAGGACAATCAGTACTGCCAAAGCAAGATATGGGTGAAAAGCTTACTGAACTCACCAATTCCATATTTAACAAGAGGGATCAAACAGATGAGGATGCTCTGATAATACTTAGAATTATTTACCACTCAGAATTATTTAGCAACCAAGAATACTTAGAATTACTAGCATCCAGGCAGCACTCTTCAAAAATATCAAGGAGTGAAATGCACTCCTTGTGCCTTTGAACATGTGGCTAGTTCAGATAAACACAATGAATACTACGAATGGTGAAAAGAAACAGCAGTTCTCTGCTAAGAACTCCAGGGCACAAGAACTGAGTCTGCATAAGCAAGCGCTGGGTGGTACATATGAACAGAACAAAATATGGGAGGAAGCACTACTTTTAAGTGGCCTTGGTTGGTAACCAACCTAACAAGCTGCAAACCTGACATAAAAAGCCATAGATTTTTTTTTTTAAAAAAGGAGTGATTATGCAGGTTGCAAGAAGAGATTAAAACAAAATGATTTGGAAATTTTTATGTTCTGTCTCACCATTTGACTTTTTTTCAATCAAACTGGTTTGACACGGTCAAACATTTTGAAGTTCCTAAAGACCACTTTAGGAGCTAATAAAGTTTCGAAAGCCAGTTCTGTTTGGACTGTCACTTTAGACACTTTTAGAAAGCATGTATGGCTCTTTACCAGCAAATGACAAAGGAATTTAAATCTTCATTTATAATTTCTTCTTCCTTTTAACAAGTGACTGGATTTTTAAAAAAATCCAAAAATTATACAACTTCACCTATGGCTTTGAATCTTTTGTGTTGACCTCCAAATCACACATGTTGCTGCACTATATTACTTGTGATAAACAGAATTTTTGATTTTTAGAAAGAATTCAGCCCACAAAGTGGCGTTTAAGGGGGAGGCGCTTTTGCTGGCCTCCCACAGAGTGAGCCTTATTAGGCAATGCCACCCCTGCCCTGGCCTCTTTCAGCCTTCTGGCATGATCCACCTTCTCGCCCCTGGATGCAGTATATGCTTGCTGGTCGCTTTGGGGCCACGTAGAAATTTTCCCTTTTCGAAGGTTTTTCTTTTTTTTGGCCCACCCTACCCTGTACTAGGGGACTGGACAATTGGGTCTCAGAGTGGTATCCTAAGGCAACTTGCCCTCTTGATCCCTGCCCTTCATGGCTGGTCGTCCAGGGAGGAGTTGCAATTAAGACCCATTTAAGATATATTATTAATGCATCCTTTAGGGAGGGCAATTTTCCAGCTTGTTTAAAAGAAGCAATTATAGGGCCGCTTCTAAAAAAGTCCTCCATAGATCCCCTGGATATGAATCATTATAGACCCGTCTCTCATCTCTCATTTTTAAACAAGGTGATCGAGAGGGTTGTTGGTCTTCAGCTCCAAGCTGTCTTGGATGAAACAGATTATCTAGACCTATTTCAAACTGGCTTCAGGGCAGGATATGGAGACGAGACCGCCATGGCCACCTTAGTGGATGATCTTCGCCTAGGTATCGACTGGGGAAGTGTGACCCTGCTGGTACTCTTGGACCTCTCAGCGGCTTTCGATAGCATAGATCATGGTATCCTTCTGGAACGCCTGAGAAGGTTAGGGATAGGGGGCACTGCACTTAAGTGGTTCCAGTCCTATCTCTCAGGTAGATACCAGATGGTGATGCTTGGGGACAGCTGCTCTTCGAAAAAGGAGCTTAAATCTGGCATCCCTCAGGGTGCTGTCCTGTCCCCAATGCTATTTAACATCTACATGAAACCGCTGGGAGAGATCATCAGAAGACATGGGGCAAGGTGCTATCAGTACGCTGATGACACCCAGATATATCTCTCCATGCCTTGGATAATAGCATCAACTAATAAGGGTGGCATCTCGCCTCTGAATGAATGTCTTGAAGCAGTAATGGACTGGATGAGGGAAAACAGACTGAAGCTGAATCCAGATAAGACGGAGGTACTCACTGTTAGGGGCCCTAGCCCAGACATGGATGTCTGTCAACCAGTCTTAGACGGGGTCACACTTTCCCTGAAAGACTGTGTTCGCAGCTTGAGGGTGCTCCTGGACTCGCCACTTCAGATGACAACCCAAATAGATGCGGCGGCCAGGAGTGCCTGTTATCAGCTTCAGCTGATATGCCAGCTGCACCCTTTTCTGGAGCTGGAACACCTAAAAACAGTGGTGCACATGCTGGTAACTTCACGGCTCAACTTCTGCAATGCGCTCTACATAGGGCTACCCATGTGCTCAGTCCAGAAACTTCAATTAGTTCAGAATATGGCAGCCAGGTTGGTCACCGGCAGGCCTAAAACTGACCATATAACACCAATTTTAAAGTCCCTTCATTGGCTGCCTATTAGTTTCTGGGCACAGTACAAGGTGTTGGTTATTACCTTTCAGTCAGAACTAGGTTGGCTGCAGTTACTCAGAGGACCTTTTCTTCTATCACTCCCAAGTTATGGAATGGCCTACCAGAGGAGACCCAGCATATTACCAGTCCTGACAGCTTTAAAAAAGCAGTCAAGACTGATCTCTTCCGACAGGCCTTCCAAGACTAGCATTTTCATCGCCTCCCATCAATTGTCTTATTGCTTTGCTAATAGTAATTGATGGACTGTTAATTGCTGTGTGTTTTAAGGAGTTGGTTTAGGTGGGTTGGTGGGTGGGGAGGATTGGGTATGTTTTTAATGTCTTTTAATGTATAATGTATTTTATGTCGTTCGCCGCCTTGATCCATGTGGAGAGGCGGGATAGAAATATTATTATTATTATTATTATTATTATTATTATTATTATTATTATTATTATTAAATAGGTGTACAATGGCAGATAATGGAGGGAGGAAATAGGGCTTTGGTGAATACCTATGGCACCCTGTGGTGAAGGTTAAGCCTCTGGAGCGTTCTCTACTTGTCATGAGGTATGGGAGGGCAGTGAAGGAAGGCATCCGTGGGACAGGTCCATGAGGTTCAGCCCTCACTTCGGGTCTGGCAACAAGGTGGGCCGTGCCTTTGGTCCCACCTTCCAGAAAAGGGTCAGCCAAGGTCGCAACCCAGCCTCATGGATTCACCTCAGGACCCAGTATCTCACCCAAGGGAAGCTGAGGGAGAGGTCACAAGCAAACCTCTTGTCCCAGCAGCTCCCATCTTTATGTTCATCCCCCCAGTGTTACGTGCATGCAGAGTTCAAGTTCAAGTTTAAATAAGTAATAGTCAATAAAATTATCCATGTTTAACCCAAGCCCTGTTGTTTGGTCTCTTCATTTCATGGGTTGGTCAGCAAGCAAAACCAATGTGTGTAGAAGACTTGTAGAAGCTGTTTCTGCCATTTAAAAAAAATCAACTAGCAGAAAGCTGGCTAAATCCCTCTTTAGCCCTAGAATTCCCACATGACTATGAGAAAAATACTGCAATAGGATGTCCAAGTAATTTGGTTATTTAAGTAATGACCTTCTTACAGTGGGAGAAAATCAAAGTTAATTCTCTCTAGCACTGCCACTGAAATAAGCCTCACAAAAATGAACTGTATAACAGGATTTAGTGGACTGCACACTTAAAATCCAGCCAGTGTGAACCATTTCTTCTCTGTCTTGTATGAAAATATGCTATTTGTGGTCTAAAAATATTAACTGTGAAAGCATCAGCTTTTCCTCAGCAAACTGGTCAAATGTCACGGGTCAAAACTCATCCTTCAGCGTTTCTGAATGTGTTTTGAAATAGGTGAATGTGACAATTATGCTACTGAGAGCAACAGGCTACAACAAGGCTGTTACAAATTGTTTTAATATGAATTACAGACAAACAGTTTTATTGTTAGCAGGTGTACCCTTGCAGCAATTGTTCATCAGGTAGCCTGAAAGATCATTCATTACTTTCACTGGATTAATTCTTCATGACCACCTGTTGCCCCAAAATGGGATGCAAATCAGACAAATCCAAAACTGTTGTGTAAGAAAGGTGTTTTCATAATTCACCCAAGTCTCATTATAGCAAAGAACTTCTGTTCTTAATGAAGGAATAAAGCATTAGCCCATTTGATAGTTTCCTAATGCAACAGCTATAGTGGAGGGCAAACCCAATGAACCCAAGTTCTCTTTAGCACTTGCTAAAGTACAACTGTTCAGGCTTTAGAAAAGATGATACTGATATCCTGGCACTGATTTTTCTTGCCATGAACAACATATTTTGATGGTACGTGCTATCTATATGTTCCATTAGAGCTTCATCTTTGAGCATGTTTCCTTACAGTTTCTCACAACCTCCAAAATATGAGTAGAATAGAAACAATATGAAAGAGAGTGTTGAACTCCAATTGCTGTTTCAACACACAACAGATGCTTGAGAAAAACAACTGGTCTTACTGCTTTAGGTGCAAATTATGATAACCTACTCATAGCTTTCTTGTGAAGATTCAAAAGGAGGTTTTCCAGTGCCTTCCTACAAAACTAAGAGAGTGTGGCATGCCCAAGGTCATCCAATTGGTTCCCATGGCTGAGTTTCTGGTTTCTCCAAGTCCAAATACTCAGCTGCTACACAAAACCTGCTCTATTTGCTGCTGTCCACCAACAACAAACACTAGAAATTTGCAGTGATTTGGATCCACTCAATTGTTGTCTTTGACTTTGCAGTGAATTGAAACAAAGGCTTTGCTGACAGTACAGAAAGTAAACTACCAATATTGTTTTCCAAAAAGACAGGTAAGACCCAGAGGACAATTAGTACTCCCTTATATATACTCTAAAAAGCTCAAATTCAGTAAAGCACAGATAAGCATACAACAGTGATGTCTTATTCCTATAGAACGATGGATGATCCTTTAACAAAATCACTGCAGTACACATCCCAGAAATAAATAGGCAACCCAAGACAACGAAATCTCTTTCTTCTACAATTGTTCTACAAATGTTCAAGTGTCAGTATACATCTTTGTGAAGCAAAAAGAACCCAGAACAATCCATACTTCCCAACCCTAGGATGCTTTGTATAGCAAAATCATTAGCCCTTTATTTCACATTAAGTAGTCATATACGACACTGGGACAAAAAAAAAAACAAGGAGAAGTTCTTGGTCAAGAGTACTGAAAACAACTCTGCTGCTGACCTTAAATCTTGATCTCAGTTCTTATACTAATAAGAAAACCAACTGAATTCTTAAGATATATTGTGACTTGCATCCATACCTATGAGATGCTGAGTCAATGTAGCACACCAAAGGTAAGCTGTGAGATATTTGTACCTTTTGTGCAATTCAGATTTCAACTCTGTATTTTTGCCAAGTATTTTTAAAGAATACATTTTACAGACTAATTGTGGTATGCTTTAAACTTCTTATATACAAGGAAATTGAAACTGCAATGGAATTGTTAGCAATACTATTTCAAAGAATAAAGAAATCTGCAGGGGCTTCATTAGCAAAACATGCATAACATGAAGCCTGAATATGGGCATTCCTTGGACCCATTCAGGTTCCAATGTAATGAAAAGCACAAATAGGTTTACCAGTAAAATCCATATAGCCTATGACCTCTAAGACCTAATGTAGCACTGGGTTTTACAGGAGTTATACTGTACAAGCTGTATAATATGGGTTGCATTATACAGGACTGGGCAAAGTATGAACCATGGCTTGTGTGCAGCCCCTAGGATCCTATTTTGAAAAACAGCAAAGCTTTTCAAAAAATTTTTGCCCCCAAATGCTTTCTGGGGGACCTCATTTCAACCCTTGGGGCCATCCTCCTAGGGTTGTCATACCGAAGAGAGCCCTTTTTCTAAACAGGGAGTAACTTTCTCTGCTAAAACACCGCTCTCCTGGGCCTAAAACGGCCCAGGGGGATCCCAAACCCTTGAGTTGCATCTGGGGACAATTTTTAAAAATGGTAGGGCATGCAACATTCAAGGTCTCTTAGAGGGCTAGTGTGGTCCCCTAGCTTCCCACCATTGCCTACCTCTGCAATAGACATTGTAGAATATAATATAGGTTGTAGAGCATACAAGTTCCTCCTGTCCCTGCCTATCTAAGGTCAGCACTATACATAATCATAGCCAATCAGAATTAAATAGAGTTTCATAGCATGTGATTACTCCTGCTACTGTTATTAATTTAAGACAATCTCTGAAAATCTCTTACCTAATGATGTCCATAGCCTGATAGACGATTTCAGACTGGTCCACTCCTATCACCTTTTTTGCACCTGCTTTGGCAGCAAACATGGAGAGGATCCCAGTTCCACAACCAACATCCAGGACAACCTAGCAGAAAGAAAATTGAGCAATTATAACAGCGAATTTAGCTGATACAATTAAATGCTACAACTGAGTCCTTCACCTTCTTATCAAAAAAATCAATATAAATCTTTTCCAGGAATAAAAGGAGCAAGAAACACGATGCATAAATTCTAAAGTGGACAAAGTTTACAGTTTACAAGGTTATATATCTTGAAATATTTTTGCAATGTTCTGAAAGCTATTCTGAAAACCTTGAGGTCATCATTAGTTCACGTCCAAAGAATTAGAAAAATCCTAATGAAAACCAGGCTGTGTTTCTGAAATCAGTCAATAAGCATTCGCAGCCAGAATTCTTCATGATTCCTGGTTTGTAATTGTCTCATTGATCTGATGGAGTACCCCTTGGCACCCTCCAACTATCACTGCACTGCCTGGGAAGAAGCAGTCATCACCCTCCAGGCTGCCAGCATACATAGGCTGACAATGACGTACACTCCATCAGTGCTGAAAAGGATGTTGGCCAATGTTATTTGCATTATTAGCCTCTTTCCTTGATTCTGTGTGAGGGGTGGCGTACTACTTGCCAGATGGAAAGGGAAAGACACTTCTTACATTCAGAGGCTTTTGCACAGTTTGTGAACCAAAAAATATAATTTCTGGCTGTTAAACTGTGAAACAATTTATAGACATTTGGACTTTGGCCACAATACAGCAATACAGCACCGCTAGGGTAATATAGTATATTCCTTGAGCCCTATGATAAATTGAACCCTTCTATATCGGACAGGAAATCTGCTAGTGAATCAACAAGACTGAACGTATACACTGTTGTCACTATGTACCTTCAAGCTGCTTCTGAGTTACGGCAATCTTAAGGTGAACCTATCATGGGGTTTTCTTGGTGAGCTTTATTGAGAGGAGGTTTGCCACTGTCTTCTTCTTGAGGCTAGGAGAGTGTGACCCGCCCAAGGTCAACCAGTGGGTTTCCACGGCCAAACCGGGATTTGAACCCTGTTGTAATCCAACAGTCAAACCACTACAGCACACTGGCACACGCGCAGTTGTTTATTTGCAAACTCCGTATTTAATTATTTATATATAAGCTAAGGTGCCAATGTGAAGAAAGAAAAAGATGGCCTAGTAAATGGACATAATGGTTCAAGAATAGGGTAATTATTCAGACTGGGAATATCATCTGATGGAGGACTCTGGTTTTATTTTACTGGTATCACTTATGTTTCTGCAATTAAACGCTTGTCAGCTTTTTCCATTATGGATCCTTCAGTGATTTTTCATTTTATTGCAGGAATTTGTTTCAAGTATAAGCCAGCCATAGAAAAGTCTGTGACTGGAATTTTTATAAATCCACAAGAGTTAAAAGAAAAACGCTAAGAGAGAAAGATATGTTGGCTTAGTGTAAAGATGCCATTTAGTCATAGTAGTACACAGCGTAGACTTGTAATCCAAAGAAGTAAGTCTGCTGGTACCTAAACATTTATATTATTCATTGTGACTACTGAATTCATAAATGTCCTGGCTAGTTTAATTTTCTGACAAAATATTTGTTATATGCTTTTTTGCAAGCCACTGTAAATGCATTATAAATAAGGTTTCTGTCTGTTGCTTTTACAGATTATAGATTCCTAGCAAGCACTTCTGTATCAAGCATCATAATGTAAAACTGTATTCTAACTGGATAACATCATCATGCAAAAGAAATCAACCCATCTCACCCAACCATCTGTCACATAAGGTCAGCACAGAAGCAAGACAAAAGACAGACTTTGGGGGGAATGAAAGGGAGAAGCCAGTTGACAGGCTTGAAATTACATTCAATTTTCCCCTATTAACCTCAAGAAATCCCTAAATATTCTACCTCACATTTCTGATTACTATGGCACTCTCTAACAGGGTAGTGTTAATGATCACTGATGTATGATCAGACACAAAATGCCAGAAGGGCCTTACTAGAGAAATTGCTGTACCAGGCTTTTTTGCTTAGAAAGGTATCAAAAAAATATCTAGCAAAACGAGAGTAAAATATTCTTCAAGAACCAGACAAGTTGTGGAAGGAAAAAATGGCATGGATTTCCTTTGCTAAAGGATGAACAGAAAAGACAAAACAGAGCATAAGTTTGAGACTAAATGTTAGTGGAAGCAACCCAATCAGCTCAGGACCATAGCACACTGTTGCCCTGGGCCACAACTCAGTACTTGAAAACAGATGCTGCATGCAGACAGTCCCAGGCTGAACCTCTGGCACCTCAAAATAGGTCTTGGAAACACTGCTAATCAGGTAGACAACAGGCAGTAGCTAAGAGGGGTCAGTGGTCTGACTCTGTATAAGGTGGAAAAGCAAAACTCTTTCATTATCGCTACTGCAACAATAACTTTTCTTTGATATTCCACCTCAACTTACACTTGTCAGAACATCACACTATGTTACATATCATTAGGAGTGAAAAGAATGAAGACGTGTCACAGGTGCATTAAATAACAAACTTGCTCAGGTTTTACATATCTTCCTCTGTAGCTGTTTAATACAAAAATACCTCAAATGATGAAGTAGATGTGTTCCTAGACATTACTTCTATAACAGAAAATTTGTTAGGAGCAGATATAACACTTCATATATGTTCAGTAAAGGATTCTGCATGGAGTACTTGCCTTTTGTAGGCAAGCACACACAGCTACAGCAGGATAGGCTAGAAGAGAATACGGATTTCTTTCCCAATCTGTTTTATTGATTGCCCTTCTTACTGCAGACACACTCTTGCAATACCCAAACTCACAGGTTGTGTTCTGCAGCCTTTCTTCATCACCACTGCAATGCTGATGCCACTAAAAAAAATTCCTACCAAGCAGAGGATGAGGATGAAAAGTGGGACCAAACAGGTAATAAAAAGGAGCTCCACTGTCAGGGGTTTTGTTAACTGAGGTATAGCTATATTTGAACACACTGTCTACTACAAGGAAATATTTTTCCTAGTATAAATTGAAGGCTTTCATATTTTTAAATTTCACAAATATGTCAAACAATGCAACTTTATATGGCAATTAAGCTATAAATGGAGCACTTTATGTCGCTAAAGCAGTGAAATAAATTTGATTTTAATATGAATAACAATGAATAAGTTTCAATTTTCCTCAAAAAAATGTCCTAAACAGAGGGGGAAAGAAATCCAAATTTCCAGAAATACACTATCTCTACATATAAAAAAGACTATAGTGCCCAGTACAAATAAATTATGCTAAAAATGTTGGATTTTTTAAAAAATAAACTGTTAGGAAATGTTTAATACATAGAGGCGTCAGTCAAAACAAGACAATGGGATCTGAATTCTTTCCCAGGGAGCAATTGTCTTTGAATCTTATTCTCCAAGGAATCTTCATGATGCATTTATCATACCATATGCAGGTTAGAAAATCAATGTGAATTACTGTAAATGAGTGTCCACACCCCTATTTCAGTCTCTGTGTAAAAAAAAGGAAACAACAGAAGGTTCTATGAAAGCATGCCATAATTAATGAACACTCAAGATAGCACACTAAACAGCAGCAATACTGATCAGCGTTCCCCTTATCGGTACTCTGCACTCTCCAGCAAGCTGTATAATGTTCTCTGTGCAGCAGGGCCCAAGTACATTCAATCACAGCTTGTCAAAACTTCATTCTCCCAGTTCTAGAAAAGAAACCCCATTTCATGAAGCTTTTACTACCTTATATTACAAAACTGTAAGAACATTCAGGGTTTTAAAACGGGCCTACTTACCTTATCTCTAAAGATGTGGCAATTTTGATATATGAAATCACGATAACTTTCAGTGCGAACTTTATCCTAATAAAAAGAGTTCAAAGTAATCTCTTCAATTTATTATAGCATGGCAACAACAAGAGACACTTTAGTTACCTTTGAAAAATTCCCTATCCTATCTCCATTTTTTAAAAGGATTTTCCAGGTATGATCAATTTCCAGAGATCAAATTTGGTTCAGGAAATAGGGCAGTGGTTCTCAACCTGTGGGTCCCCAGATGTTTTTGGACTTCAGCTCCCAGAAGCCCTGAGCATTGACCATAGTGGCTGGGGCTTCTGGGAGCTGAAGTCCACAAACATCTGGGGACCCACAGGTTGAGAACCACTGAAATAAGGAATTAGCTTCCTGTATAGTTTGTTAGTCAGCCTTAGCAAAATTACTGAATATTAAACATATAAATTGTAATATATTAAAATTAAGACCATTTCCACCCTACACTGTTATAGTGTTATTTTTCCACTTTCAACATCATGTGGAATTCTAGGGTTTGCAGTTTACTGAGACCAAAGAACTCTCCGGCTGAGAATTCTAAATGCCCTCCCTAAACTGCAAACCCCAGGATTCCATAGGATGTTGAAAGTGGAATAATAGCACTATAACAGTGTAGTGCAGAAATGCCATAATTTTTTTTCTGTACCAGTTCAAAAACAAAGAGTTAACTCTTAATATTGTTTTTATGTTCCATTTTTCAAGTACCATATTAGTAATCAAAAATGTCACAAGATGAATGGAGTCTAACAGTATTGTTCTTAGATTTTATAAGCAGGATGTAAACTTAACCCTGGTATTAAGGTAAGTAATACACAATTGCTACTCCTATTTTTATGGCTGTAACACACATCTAGAAAACAAAGCAAGCTGCTCAGTTCCTCGGACGTTAATGAGGAATATGATCCTTCAGATATTGCTGCATTGCAAAAACACACTTTATTCCTCACTGCTGGCTAAGCTGCTTCAATCCAGCAGCATCTGGAAAACCGGTCATTTCCCACACCTATCCTAGGAGAAGATTTCTTGGCAGTCAGCCCTCAAACACTCGGAAAGGTACAAAGCCAAGTATCTGCAATGAAGGTTTGTAAGCAATATGTTATATTCAGAAAAAGGTCCAGTGAGAACTCAGTGTGTCTACAGAAGTACTGGAGGTTTTCCCATTTGCGCACCTGAATAGATGTAGTAAGTTTATACGTGAGATGGCTGCGTAACCTGTCTTGGCAACCGACATCATCCCTTTAATATGCGTAGGCAGAGAGACAAACTGCCAGCAAGCCATATGCTTGACTATCTCCACAAATAGTTAGACAACCAATCAGCAATGAAAAGGAAGACAGTACTCGCAATTTTATTTTTAGCTCTTCACGACAGCAATAAAGAAAGTATAAAGCACAAAGAGAACAGCTAAAAAAAAAGTGAGAATCTCTGCTTGCATACAAATTTGACACTGCACCAGCTAGATGCAACAGCAGAAGGATAAAAGGACAATTCTATGCAGCAACCTGCACTCCAGATGTAAAGTTGAAGGCTTTCATGGCCAGAATCCATAGGTTGTTGTGGGTTTTCTGGGCTTTGGGGCCGTGTTCTATTAGTATTTTCCCCTAATGTTTCGCCTGCATCTGCGGCTGGCATGATCCTCTGAAGATGCCAGCCACAGATGCAGGTGAAATGTCAGGAGAAAATACTAATAGAACACGGCCTCAAAGCCCGGAAAACCCACAACAAGCTATAGCACTCCAGAACTTAAAAGTATGAAAGTAAAATCACAATTAGAGCTAAATAACCATATTATTTCTTTTTAAAACTGAAATTTAGAAATCACAATTTGAGAAAGGGACCTGAAATAAGTATTTTAGAAATTTCAACATTTAAGAAAATAATCTTTAAAGCACTATAACAGTTCGAGACTTTGATATCTGAAGGACCATATCATCTAACGAACATGCCTGCATGCTGCAACCATCAAGAAATTCTGCTTCTGCCCTATGAATTGCAGACAACAGCAGTGGGGGCCTACCTTCCTTTTAGCAGTGCCAAGACTGTACAATGCCCTTTCCTTGGAGATCTCACTATTCACTTCACTGGACATGTCCAGATGGCCATTTTAAATAACTTTGCCTACATGTGCAGTTTACAACACTTTTCTTCAGATGCTTTAGTTTTTACTGTTGCTAGATCTTTAAGATCACAGGCAGATGTCTTGTTCTAGCTTGAACCAATAGTTTATCTTGTTCCAGCTTGCACCAATAGTTTAGCTATAGCACTCCCAGGTTTCAGATAGGAGCTTTTTCCTCACTGTATATCAAACTACCAGGGACCAAATCTGGACCCTCTTGCATACAAACTTCTAACATTTTACTATAGCTCTTATCAATTTTTAATTGCTTAATTATCATTGTATTATATTAAATGTAAACCACCTTTTGGAGCCAGCTTGAGTGGAAGAGCTGGGATATAAACATTTAAATAAATTTAAAAAGAGTTGTGGTGTGGCTTAATGAAAAAAAATTAGTGGGGGGTCTCTTTTTAATTAGATATGCAGAACTAAGATGCAGTAATCTAACATCAAATTTCTCCCAGTCACAAAAGCAGTCAACTGCAAACCTTTTAGAATTCTGTCATCACACTTTTTGGTACCTAAACTTAATCAATAGATTTTCAACTGCTATCTTCACTCCATGCACGACCGCTCAGGGAAGTGCCAATCATTTATATTGGGGATATCGTGAGCTCTTTTCATCCTTTCAACATCAATTCTCTCTAAATTTCAACAAAGTGCTAACAGTCAAACACTGTATAGTCTGCTAGGCAGCACTAGCAAAATTACTAAGTATAAATGAAATACGGACATTGCTGCAGTCCAGAAACATCTGGAGGGCCACATGTTCCTACCCTGTCCTAACCTTAGCCACAGTTAACACACATAAACCTAAAAAGGTAAAAACCAAATGACTCACAGGAGCACTACAAGCTGTACTACAAAATGTATGTTGTTAATTGCCATTAAATCAGCTTTGACTTATGGTGACCCTCTGAAGACATCCTGCTATTAGAAGCCCTTATAATATCTTGCAAACTCTGGGCGTGGCTTCCTTGATTGAGTTTATCCACTTGTAATGCAGTCTTACTCTATTCCTACTGCCTTCTGCTTTGCCAAGAGTTATCACCTTTTCTAGTGAATCATGTTGTCTCATGATATGTCCAAAGTACAAAAGCTTCAGCTTAGTCATTTTGGCTTCTAGGGGAAATTCCATCTTAGTTTGCTTTATGACCCATTTATTTATCTTTTTGGCAGTTCATTTTATCTGTAGAATTCTCTCCAGCACCACATTGTGAATTAGTTGATTTTTCCTGTTAGCTATCTTCACAGCCTAGCTTTATTTATTTACTGAATTTATATCCCACCTTTCTTCTGAGATAGGATTCAAGGCAGAAATATTATAGCATGAATTATCTTGATTTTGGTATTCAATTATATATGCCAAGATTTCCACTCCCCAAAGACTTCAGTGCTCATGTCTGCAAAGGTACTGCTAATTTCCCAGTTTGTACACCTGAATGGATATATTGCATCTATACATGAGACTATGTAACCATGAATTCTTCTTCATATTTTTCTTATATTGATAAGCTATCAAGGCCTACCTCAACAACTTCAAAGATTTTTTCCACCCAAAGAAATGTTTTGGTTCAAACTTCCTCCCTACATTGTACACCCCAACCTTTGACTTTGGTTTTTTGTTTTGTTTTTTAAAACTTCTCCTGTGCCTAAGATGGTATGGAGTAAGAATCAGCAGGGACTTCAGTGTAGGGTGTGGCCCTCAAAGGAACCTGAACAGGCAATATGGTCCTCTAACCCCTGGCAGTTGTTCAGCCCCCTCTCATCATTTCTAGTTATCATGGCCAATGGTAATGAATTGTGGAAGTTTTACAACCCATGTATATCTCAAAGTGTGTAAATCCTCTAAAGCAGTGGTTCTCAACCTGTGGGTCCCCAGATGTTTGTGGACTTCAGCTCCCAGAAGCCCTGAGCATTGACCATAGTGGCTGGGGCTTCTGGGAGCTGAAGTCCACAAACATCTGGGGACCCACAGGTTGAGAACCACTGCTCTAAAGCAAGGGCTGAGTACCTATGACCTATCATTCCTGACCCCAAGTCAGGCAGTGAAGAACTGATGTCACTTGCAGTCCAACAGCATTTGTAAGGCCACAAGTTTTTCAACCTCGCTCAGGCAGTAAGAGAGTTAAGCACTTCCTGGCATTGTTTCTTGTCGCTTCCACCAAGACTTTTGTCTCTATGAGTGATTAACCAAGCACTCTCATGTCACAATGCAAATATTATGGCCAGTCTAGACAGAATCCCATAGGAAGGATAAAGTCTTCAGTCATTTGCCTCAGACATGCAGGACTAACCTAAACTAATGAAATTTAATTTAAAAGCATTTAAAACATAATGCTTTCCAAATTTTCCCTTCCATCACTTCTGTATCTAAAGTGAAAAGGCAAAACCACACTATGTATCATTCAAAAGCAAGATATCTAGACCCTAGTCTACAAACAAGATGAAAATGTATTTTAATTGTTGATTACTGGGTAGTGCTGATCACTGCACATGTGTAAATGGAATAAAATCAATTAGGCCCCAAAGAGTTTAATAAAAAGTGATGTTTTCACTTGGCATCAGAACACCACCAGCATCAGTGCCAACTGAGCCTCAGAGGGGAAATTCCTGAATACTTCAAAAGCTGTTGCAGAGCTTTAAAAGTTGGTGGGTTGCTTTGGGAATCAACTATTTGGAATGCAAGTGCAACTTGATGGTGGGTTGCTAGGTAACAGGAGTAGTGCTTTAAGCCTGAAACCCAGCGCAGTGGTGTGCACTGGCGGGGCTTATGGATGAGAGGAATTATATATAAGGCAGAGAGTCTGTTCAAAAGAGAGTCTTCGGCGAGAATTCGGCCAGAGGGGGTCAATGAGTTGTTTAACCAGCTGAGGAAAAGAATACAGACTTGGGAGTTACTGGTATAGACTGTTAGAAATTTGAACTGTTTAATAACACAACACTGTAATTACACAAAACTTGACAAGATACTTTATTTTCAATGTTGTTACAATAAAGGATACACGTTGTTTTTATAACTACTGAGTTGGCCTGAATTGTCTAATGTCACCGACAACAGAGAACACACTAACATAAATAAACTGTTTGGTTCTGAGGGAACACTTGAGACTCCGGCCCATTTACACAAAGGTGATGTTTAAAGGGTGGAGTAAGGACTACGTGAGTGTCAGTTAGCTGGCAACTGCAAAACAAATCTGAGGAGAAATAAGCGCCTGTCACAGGGTGGGGGGCACACTCTGAAACACTAAAAAAAATCTAAAAAAGCAACTGGGGTGACAGCTGCTTCTTCTCGATGCACCCAGTAACTGGAAAAGCACTACAGAAGTCATTCTCCAGCACCCTGATCCAAAGCACCTCAGACTGGGGCACTGCCACTGAAAAATGTGTTTTTGTAGAGTAGTACCAGCAGACATAACTATGATGACAGGGCTCATAGTTTTGATAGATAACATTTGCTAAAGTATCTTAAAATACTGGGAATCCAATGAGTTGCCTATTTTCAATCCAGGCTGAATTCTCTTGGTACCGTAACTGAATACCACAAGACTCTCTGTATACCCATAACTATCCAGATAATGGAAGGTAAGGACAGACAGAGCATGGCCCTTTGGATACTAGTCAAGATATTGATTCTTGTGAGTCATTTTTTCTCATCGTCTGTCTTGCATTTTTCATCATAGCTTCCACTAGAATAACTACTACCAAGTATGGACAGGGTTAAAAATGCAGCTACACTGCAGCATATACGGCAAAGAGCCTTGCTGCCATCTTCACAGATAGAAAGACATGCTTCTCCTCATTTCCTAACCTTTATCATCTCTTCGTGAATGCCATAGTGCCCATAGGAGCTGAAGTAGACGTCCTCCTCGTCCTCCTGTAGGTCCGCAATGCTGCTGACTGATGAGCCACTTCTGACCTCTGTGTTCACCACAAAATCCTGGGCAAACTGCCTGTAATCAGTTTGAAACATACCCTTGAGATACAGGGATGGAACCATTAAAAAGGCAGAACGTGTGGAGAGAAAGCATACTTTTTATAGAGCAATCTTGTGTCTAGAGCATGCTGAAGCTCCCTCTGCTGGTTGCTGAGCAAAAACCTGCTACTTAAGACTTTGGTATTTCCTGCTCATTTCAACATCAGTTATTCTGCTTTTTAGACTGTTCAGAACTTGGACTGGGAATCTTGACCAGTTGTTTTCATAAGCTGTTTTCAAGATGATAAAGGCTTTCTTCTATTAATCCACTCCATGCAGATGATTTCTTTAATCACAGAAATTACAGCCATATTGAAGTGAAGATGTAAACAAGCCATTTTTTCTGAAAGGTGTTCTTCTAAGAACACATGCAAACACCTAGGAGGCCAGAGACGGAAATGCTAAATTGCTCAACTCCTTTATGAAATAATGACTTCAAAAATAATACTTTTTAAAGCAAGCAATTTGCTAAAGAGCAAGGAAAGTGAACCAAAGAATCTCAGCAAGCTTTCAGAGCGACCAGCATTTATAGTGGAAAATGGAACAGTTTTACTATATAATTATTTTGCAGAACTAATTTTCCCTCAAATTTCAGGTTTAGAAATGCTGTAATTGTTGCAAGAGACAATAATTTGAAGGAACAGAACCTGCAGCTGAAAGCAACCATGGATTATGGCATAGAAATTCCATTCTTAATCAAAAGGCACTTCAGAACACTTTGGACTTGGAAACAATGTACAGTGTTTTAAAATTGTTTTTCATGACCACAAAGATTTTCAATAAAAATCAATACTAGGTTCCCATTCAATAACAGGCCATTGCCTGTGCTCCACTGGTGGTCAAGCATATACCTCTCTACTCAGGCAATACCTCGGGTATCATTTGACAGCTGCATGTATGTCATACCACTATTTCTACCTTCTTTTCTCTCTCAAAAGATCAGAAAAATACTGCACAGACTACCATATTTGTGACACTTACATCCTATGCTACTTGAAGTGTAGCACTATACAACTGAGGTCCAGACTGTCTGAAAGACTGCATCTCATTTATATGAGCCCGTCTGAGTTTCAAGATCCTAAGAGGAGAGCTTACTCTCAGTTCCACAGCCATCACAGGTGCTCTGGAGGGGACAGAGGAGAGAGCCTTCCTAGTGGCTATTGACAGACCGTGGAACTCCTTCCCATAAGAGACTAGGTTGGTTCCTCTCTGCTCTCTTTCCACCAACAAAGGCAGGACCTTTGCATTTAGGCAGGCCTTCAGCTATTAACTAATGGTTTCAGAAGGGTCTTTTAATGGAATGCTCTATTTTCTATCTTCATTATTATGCTTTGAATGCTTTTAAACTTTTTTCAAATTAGTAGTTTTAAATGGGACTGCATATTAAATTGTTTTGTTAACTTTTGTAATACATACGTTTTTCATCTGTTCTTCGTTTTAGCCTGTGTTCCAAGACACCCCATACTGGGAGAAAGGTGGAATATAAATTAAATAAATAAAAAAGTGTACAGTTGGCAAAACTATGCCCATTCCCTCCACTGCAACTTAGCACAGCCCATCAACACTCCTGGTACCAGATTTAGCCAGAAAAATAAATGCACGTTGTTAATAAAATGGCCAACGTCTGTTCTTACAGTCCAATGGATGCATCTTCCTGCCTATTTTCATGTGGCTTATTTAAACCCATAGCTGGTTCTTCTAAGGGAATGTGAGCTAAGCTTAAAGCAACACAGTAAAGCTGAAAAGCAATATAAAGAGAATGGTTATTTTAAAACATCACTTTTCCAAGTAGTAAAGTCTGCCCATTATCTGATTTGGAAGAAAAACCTGGTATCTATGGTAACACATATATTTGAATTTTATAAAGTCTACTATCTTCTCCCTAATATATTCAGCAAAACGAATATGTTGTTGAACTTCTAGTGGCCTTTAAATACTACCACCAACTTAGTTTAATATAACACATTCAAGATTGCTGCCAAGATTCTGAAACAGAAAAAAAAATCTTCAGGCAAATCAATACCTCATTTTTTGAAGATCCTCGTGGGCTCTGGCCAGTGCAGCTTCTGCCAATTCTGCTCTGCACTCTGCCCATTTCAAGTGCTCAAGGAGAGATGAAGCCTCAGTTAGACCATTAGGACAAGACACACTAGTAGAATCAAGAAGATCATCTACATCTGGAAAAGAACCAGGAGACCTTACCACCACAGTACGCAAGTATCAAGATTTATGGGGGTTTGAGGGTCCAAATAACTATATCATTTCTGTATGCCTAAGGGAACTCTGAACTATGTTCATAAACCCCCTTGCCCCATTTATGAACCAGGAATAAGTAACATGAAAAATCTCCTCTGGCGGGAGGAGTTATCACTATATAATAGAGCCTATCAAAGGGTGAGAGGAGGAAACTTTTCCACACTTTTCCAAGAATCAAGCCCCAACCCTCAACTTGCATAAGTGGAAACATCTACAATGTAAGTCTCCTAATCAGAGACTGCTCCACACTCAAGTTTTCCCACCCTCAAATTACCTTCTTCCTGTTCAGTAAAACAGACAAGGAAAAAAGTGGAACCAGCTGAATGTGTGGGACACACCCATGATTCCTACAACTTGGGTGATCTAAAAAAGTGAGTCTCAGCTTAAATGTTGAAGACCTCTTGGACAAGGACACTTCATCTAGTTCATATTGGGCAAAAGTGGGGATGAGTAGAGAAAAACCCAGCACAATCTCTACCTGAGAGCCAAATTCAGAAACATGCTTAAAACCTAAATAATACTGTATGGGAGCAGTGGAGACAGAATTTTAGCAGATCACTTCTGTACCATTTTCCTGTTTCCCAGGCTCAGCTAGTTGCTGTGCAACAATTCTGTTGGACATAACTAGGTTAGGTTTATCATCCCTGGATCATTCAACTGGGGTCTCTACTATATATGCCAGACTGATCTTATCTCTCAACTGTAGATATTTGACCACTAATGGACCTGGCTACCAAGGGAACTTTCAAATCAGTGGCTCTCTTATAAGTTTACAGAGCACAGTTGTTTAACCTTTTCTAGTTTTGTTAAATTCATTTTTAATTTGAACATTATTGCTACATGTCTTGAATGCCTTTTTTGGTGGAAAGATAGAACAGAAAATAAGATTTGTATCTTATTTTCTATTCTGTTTTTCAACCAAACAAGGCACTCAGGACACGTAGCAATAATGTTCAAATTAAAAATGAATTTAACAAAACCAGAAAAGGTTAAACACGATTAAAAAGAGATCACTGAAAACGAGAGGGAAAAAAAACTGTCCTGTTCTTGCAAGGAGCTCCAGAGCCTGGAACAGTCACAGAGTACCATTCATCTTCCCATCAAATACATCTCTGAAGGCTGCTGAACCAAGAAAAAGGCCTCCTCAAAAGATCCTAAAACCCGGGGAGGTTTGGAATGGAAAACAGAATCCTAAAGCCATAAGGATGAGTCACCAGCTCACATTCAGACCACCTTCTGAATTCTGACAGTTCTGTTAATTCTGTAGGTTACAAAAGTATTTCAGTGAAACAGAAACTTGATCTAGTCATTGTATGCCTACTATGTCTACCTGACTGACTGAGAATAAGTCAGTACTTTAACCCCCTTCAGTATGGAAAATTGCTTATTCTTCTAAAAGATGGTGCCTGAATGTAAAGTTAAAAGAAACCCTACCAAACTGAAGTAAAAGGTCATCTTCCAACACAGGCTTCAAATATTTCTCTTCTTCCCAAGGTAGTGGTGAACTCACAGAACTAAAATATTCTGCAGTTGGTTTCTGGAAGAAAAGATGAGTACAGATGTTCTCCACATTTCTAACCGACTCAGTGTGCTAAAATATCTGTATAAAGACCACCAAATAGAGTGAGACAAGAAAGTCTGTAACTCTAACTAGTAATATCACTAGGGTTGGACACATTGTTTTAGAAAAAAGTTTTGTAAAATGTTGAGCCTGTACAATTGCTCTTCGTACATTAACTATTAATTAGAATGCTGCCAGTCCTGCTGAGTTGCCAAGATTAATTTTTACTAATTATCAGAAATTATGAAGCTGTTAAAATGTGAAATGACAGGCAAGTACAACATGAATTGTATGCAGAAAACACATATGACTGGCCTTGTTAAAAATATATCCAGCCCCATCACAGTGAAGTTAATCTTACCATAGCCAAATTGTTAGTTACTTTCCACAGTTTGTCTAAGCCTTATAATTCTTGCGACAGTGTATTCTTTTTCCTACTGTCACAGATAACCATACTCTGAATTTCCTAAACAACAGTTGCTATCTTATGATTTAGCACCTTCAAGAAACACTGATAGACACTAACAAAAAAGTATTATTAACTGTTAGCAAGTGCAAATCCAAACAATAATCTTATTCATGTGCTTAAGTTTCACTGCACTCTTACAGTTATTTCTTCACCAGAAACATGCACACATTTCAGTGAGCAAATCTGTGTGAACTTCTCAATTTCCTAAACTAGTCTGAACACTACACCAGCTAATAGAAAGCCAAGGCTCCAGAACAAGGTTGGTGCCCATGTAAAGCTATGTTTCTACTAACAACAATACCATACAAAATTGTATGTAGAAATATATCTTAAAGATTTTGCAAAAAAGGTAGCAATCTAGCATTGACGTCTATCCTCTTGATCTCTGTCTCAACTGCAACCTACACAACCTGTTTCATCTTTCCCTCCTTTCTTGTAGGAACTGTTTTAAATTTGGTTTTCAAGAATTCTAGCCACCATGAATACCATGTTACACTTCTACAACATATCAGTAACGATAGCTGCTGTTGCACATTCTTTATCACCTTCTGAACTTAATCTTAACAAAGCTTAACCTTCTGGCAAATGGTTAAGAGAATAAATGTGAGGTGGTTTCATAGTTCACATCCAAATTAACAAACAGGATGTACAGTCCGCCCTCCACATTTGCCAAGGTTAGGGGCACAGGATCCCCCAAAAAGTGGAAAAACTGCAAATATAAAAATGTGTGTGCGTGTCTGTGGAAAGGAGGCCGAGGCATGGTGGGGAGAATAGTCAAGCAGGGTCCAAACCAGGTCAATGCAAAGAGAGGGAAAGAGGGTGAGTCAGCATAGTGGCCCTATACTTCCTCCTTCTGGCCGTTCTCTCTCCTTGGGTCTGTGGGAGCATTGAGGAGAAGGTTGGTGGTGCTGAGAAACCAGGCTGCAATCCATCCTTAGCTGGTCATGCAGCACTGTCATAGGCCAAGACTCAGCTTCCCCAGGTGAACCACAGCCCCAAAGAAGGACAAGCAGATGCAAGTGCACCAGGCTGGGATGAGAGCCAGCTGGCTCCAGCCTTCTTAAGGCAGGCAGAGGGCACTTGTTCAATGCCAGAAACAACTTGTGTGTTTGCTGGCCCTTGCTTTGTGTATTCTAGATTCCCCACTTGTTGCCTGCCTGGATTTTCTGACTTCACACTGCTTGACTGTGTTGCCCACCAGATTCCTGGACCTTTGGCTTGATTCTTCATCACGTTTCTGCTCCACCCTTAACAGGCAAGTGTTATTGGCTGTGAACAACCTCCTGCTAGTTCAGCACTCTGTGCTGTATGATGAACAGCCAGCACCTGTGACAAGCAGCTGGTGGAGGAGGATGAAAACCAGAGGCAGGTTTTTAAAGAGCTATACAGCCACCAACAGGGAGGGTTCCTCTAGAAAAGCAGTGCTGGGGGTGGGGACAAATAATTAAGCTCAAATAATTAAATCTGTGGAAGTCAAACCCACAAATGTGGAAGGCCAACTCTGTATACATATTGTAAAATGTCATAAGACTGACATGAGCAATAGCATAGAATAGCAATAGCATAGAAAACTATTACTAAATTATGGATTAATTGTTTAGACTGTGTTTCTGAAGATACAGTGTAGTTTATCATTAGTCTTGTTAAAATACTTGCAGTTTCCTACAATACTTGATTACTTACTTCCAACCTAATGAAGTTTATTAACTTGATGTAATTGTAGAAGTCAAGTCCTGAAAAAGGAATGGATGGGAAAAAAAACACATATAACTGTAATTCACCAAGTTGACTAACCTTTTAATGTATCTACAATCTGAATCTGGACATCTTATAATTGTTGAATTATTTCAATATACATCACTACTTTAAGACCAGTTGCCAAATCATCTGAAAAATTTAAGTTCATTCCATTCAATCAGTTCAGACAGACTTAACAATTTATTTGACATAATTGATTTGTATCCCACATTTCTTATTTATTTATTTGATTTTTATCCCACCTTTATCCCAGTACTTGCATCCAAAGGGGCTTACAACATCATTAAAAAAACAAGCAGCAGTAAAAACACAACCTAAGCATTAAAACAGAATTAAATATTATATATTAAAGCACAATAAAAGTAAATATATTAAAATAAGACTAAAATGAATTATAAAGATCTCAATAGCAATACAGTCAGCCCTCCACATTTGGGGGTTTTACATTCACGGATTTGATTATTTGCGAATTTCTCCAACCCCTTCCTCACAACCTCAGGTGCTTTCTTCTTGAGGGAAGCTTCCCTCTTGGTGGCTCCAATAAGGCTGTGAAGCTCTTTAAACACCTGCCTCCAGTCTTCTTCCCCCGCCCCAGCCACCACCTGGCCAGCCAAGAACAGCTCAAAGTCTAATTTCTCAGTACCACGAGCCCTCTCCCAAAGCCCTTCTTACACCCAAGGAAGGAGATGGACAAGAGAAAGGAAGTGCAGGACCATTATACCAACCATCTCCTTTCCCTGACTTGGTTTAGACCCCTGGGCGCCTACTCTCACCACCTGTGCCTCAGCCTTCCCCAACCCCACCCCCACAAATTTTGGTATTTGCACATTTTTCACTTTTGCAAGGGTCCTGTGCCCCTAAGCCTAGCAAAAGTGGAGGGCCAACTGTAAATAAAATTCTAAAATGTGGAATTTCAGCGAATCTATCAAAACCAGAGGTGGACATGTTAGGGAGCTACATTCATTCCCTGCAAAACTTCAGAGAGGCACATCTCTCAGCTGCTTCCCTGAAAAATACATTGAAATTTTTGCCCAAAAATGCTCCTAGCATGTTACTATATTTTTTTACTTCCCTAAGCCATTTTGGCCAGAGAAGAAGCCCTTTTTCAAAAAAGAAATGACCCAAAAGTCACCTTCCAGGTTACTTCCTGTTGGAGCAAAGGCCTTTTCTAGACCTAAAACTGCTGCAGCTGGTGGGGGACTATGAAAAAATATTGGGGAATACATATGACCTCTGTTCAAAATCCTTGTTCAGAAGAAGAAGTCAGTTATGAAAGGCTAACATGAATACAAAAGTCCTTCCATGCTGATGAAAGGATAACGAAGGGGAGATCACTTAAGTTACCTCGAAAGGAGGTTCGATTGTATGGGAGTGGTCTCTGAGAAAGCACTCTCACATAACTGCACCAAACATTCCTCTGAATTCTACTTTAAGTAATGGATCTATTGATTTTCAACAGAACACTTAGTATGCAAAAACCTCTAGAGCACATGTGAATCCGGCCCACTAGGCCATTTCACGTGGTTCTTGTTCCTCTTCTGCAGCTGCGGCACTCCTCCCACCTGGCGAGCCCAATCACCACATTGTGGGGGCCCCTGGCTGCTGGTATTCTGAAGAGGGGCCCAACAGCTAGCACTCACAATCCACTTCTGACTGCTCCTCTGTCTAAGTCTCACCATCAGAGCATTGCTGTGGGTAACAAGCAACATTCCATACAGCTTGCAAGAGTTCATCACCTGATATTACAGAACACTTTTATCTACTTTTTTAAAAAATTAAAAATAACTAATGTCTTTAAAAACTGTTATGCAGAACTAGATTCAGACATTTAAAAATATTCAGATTCACAACCAATCAGTTCAATTTCAGAAAAATGCTAACAACACTGCAAATCCTCGGTAACATTTGCTGAAATAAAACCAATCATTAGAAGACTGAAAAAGGGGCAACTCCAGGACTTGGCAGTTTCACAGGTTGGTTTTATAAGAAGCCGAAGTTGTTCTGTATCTTTTAGAAATGTGTAATTCGATATTAATGAGAGACCGAAATACCTGAACAGTAGCTTTTTCTAAATCAGAAAAAGATGTATCTTTTCCCTCTGCATCTCATCCAATTTATAAATCCAAGACTACAATTTTTTCTCTTTCTCTTCTATTTTGGCCCTAAGACTGAACAAATTTACTACAAAATATACTTGCATGGGCGAATACAGTTTCAGGTCAGTGTTAAATATTCTGCATAATGTCAGAGTGAAGAGACAGACAGCTTTCACCTGATACACTCAAAGCTTTTGATTGCATCAAATGGAAACATAGTTTGATTTCTATGAAAGCGATGAATATATTTATTCAATGATTAAAAAATTATATGAAGACTCATGTTTAATTGCAATGATTAACCAATTAGACTCTGAAAATTTTTTCAAATTGTGTAGAGGCACAGAAAGTATCAGAGGAAAGTTGAAAAAATAATTAATCAACCAAACAAGAGAAAGGAGGGAAGGAAGTTGAATTTGTATAGATATATGTATATGTAGAATAATGCAAATACATAAGTATGGAGTTTAGAATCAATAAGTAATTAAGCTAAGGAAATTCTCTACATTTAAATTTGATACGATATAGTTGACATAGAACAAGCAAAAGCAATACTCTAGAGTATAACGTAAGAACTAGAGATATACTAAATGTTATTTTTATTAATATTTTTGGATATACAAATTTGACATTTTTTTCTCTGTTTTATATATATTTATAAAATATTAATGAATGTTCCTTTTCTTTTTTTGCTATGAGATTTGTAAATATGGATATTTATAACTTTTTAATAAAAATATATTAAAAAAATTGCGTAGAGGCACAGCGCATAGGATAATATTTTATCTTCTTTAATATTTGCCTTAGCCACAGATGCAGTATCATTTGAAAGAATATCAATGTTACTGGGATAAAAAAATAAACAATATAAAATTAGCCTGTACGCAAGTACCATGCTGCTTCTTGAAAATCCAATCAAAAAGTTATCTAAGTTAGTCCTTCCTTATTTCACCTTTGAAATTCAGGAATTTGGTTAACAAAAGTTATAAAGAAACTACTTCACAGAAATTACAAAAAAAAAATTAAGTATTTAACAAAAATGATAAAATATGGTCTAAATTAAATCTACCTATATCAGGCGAGAATACAATAGTGATGGGTCACATACTAATTTTTTTAACATCTTTGTTTCAAAATATTCCTATGTATCCTGATGTTAAAAAAAAATCTGCCAAAGAAAACCTGGAAAGTTTTATCACTGGAAATAACAAAATATTAATATGAAAAATAGTCTTTGGAGTATGGTGAACTATTCTTTTTTGGGGATCTTTATACAGAGTTTGGATGTCCATCATTCAAGAATGCTTGGTGCATCATTGCAGGGGGCTGAAGATCTTTGCAGTATCTTCTGTGATTCTAACATTTAGAAATAGTGTAAAATATAGGCCAGCCCTCACAAGAGGACTGGTAATATCAAATCTAATACAATATTACAAAGTTTTTCAGGTAACCCAAGTTTCCAAAATTATAAAGCTGCATAAGATTCAGATACACGGATTTGAAGACGCTAGTGCCACTGCCTTCTATTCGTATTAACCAAAAGTCTCACGAAATAAAATTACAGTATACAAATCATTTACTAATGAATCAGTTCAAATGTGGTGCAAACATATAAAAATTCCAGCTCCTCCAGTACTTCCACTTATCCTATTCTGAAGCATCCTAATTTTAATTTTCTAAAACATGCATAATATAAAATAAGGAAAGAAACTGGGCTTTAGAGACTTGTTTATAAGAGGAGAATTGATTACAAACCTTAAAAGATAACATTACTCAAATAAGAACTACTTAGTTTCAGTACAAATGGGTTTATTTTTAATTCACTTGAATAATGTGTCAGGCCCTACAAGGGGACTTGCAATATTTGAAAATTATTCTACTAAACAAAAGTTTCAGTTATTTATACAGATACACCTCAGTTAACAAAGTTCCCAGGTATTACTTCTTTAACAGAAAATTTGGCACCAGAGGCAGAAATAATAGTGAAAAAATACAGAAAAGTCCCTTCCTGTTGTGGGCCTTCAAGTCATTTCTTACTTATTGTGACCTGTAAGTAGCAAACCTACCACAGAGTTTTCTTGGCAGAATTTATTCAGAGAGGTGTTACCCTTACCTGCGTCTGAGGCTGAGTGTGTGTGACATGCCCAAGGTCACCCAGTGGGTTTCCATGGCCAGGTGGGATGGGAACCCTGGTCTCCCAGTGTTCTAGTCCAACCCTCAAACCTCTACACCACAGTGGCTCTCCTATACCACAAACAGGAAGAGCAGCTCAACATGGTTCAGGAAGTTTCAGCAAATATTTTATTCATAATTAACAATATGCATGTGTGAAGGGAAACAAAGTGCAGGCACTTCTCTTGTTTTCTATTTTGGTAGCTAAACTTACAGATCTATGCACTTTTTTTTTAACATGTTGGGAGCAGCTGAGAAGGCAGATTAATCTGTTTTCACCGTTTCTTTCCATTTTGGTGTTCACACACGTTCACCAAGGGATCCGGGTGGCAGCTGCTGTTTACCCTACCTGTTGTTGGCAGGCACACACAGGTACAATAGTATCAGCTGGCACAGAATCCTGGTCTTTCCCACTTCAAGCTTTATTGCACTGTTTACTACACGTAGACATGCTGCTACAACCTGACATGTAAAGTCCCGTGTTTCCACAGCCCCCATCACGATCGTCCCAATGTGACTGCTGCTAAAAGCTTCCAGCTAGGCAGAGGATGAGAAAGAAGGGGGGCTGAGCAGGCATAAAAAAACTTTGTAAAAAGGAGGTTCTTTGTCAGAAGATTTGTTAACTGAAGTATGCCTGTAAAACTATGATGGAGGGAAAATACAGTAACTATATGGGAAATAATATGACTTGGTAAACAAACCTAAATACCTGCACATCATGGGCAAAAATCTGATTTTCACAGCCTTGCTAAGTCTCTGTCAGCTACCTCTAAAGAAATGGTATTAAAAAAAGCTCATAGATAGCATTCATCCTGCCCAAAAAATTAATGGTGACTCCAATCTGTGTTGGAGAACCAGTGGCCTGATTACTTGAATATGTGTGGATTTTCTGTTCAAAGATTAAATCTTTTTGACAGAAAGAAAGTGAACTTTTTTTTTTAAAGGCAGCAATTGCAAAAGAATCTTTATTACTTTCTCCATTATTTCCTGAGGAGAATGAGGGACTGTGTTATAAAGAATTGTTGGAAATCCTTGTAAGAGTTTCAAGAGCCGAGATTGCCAGAACTTGTAGGGCTTTGAAGGCTATAATCAGAACGTTGAATTTTGCATGGAAACAGGTTGGTAGCCAGTGCAGACATTTAAGTAAAGGGGTTACGTGCTCCCTATAACCTACCTCACCCAGCAAATTGGCCACATCAGTTTAGTTACTGAACAGTTTCCAAAAGTAACCCCATGTATAGATAGAGCAATACATTATTTTTAGGTGATTTTAGATGCATGACTGTATTTGAGATATTTTTATAACATAACGTTAATTTTGGGAAGATTGAGTGGTAGGAATTGATTTGCATGTTATTGTATTTTAAGGTGTTTTTTTTTAAGGGAGTATTACCCATTTTATTTACACCATTTGTATATAGCCTTCACTCCAAAAGGCTACCATTTAAGGTAGTAGATACAAAGAAAGATATTCACAGAAAGCCTTCTCTCTTTCAATATATGTTGAGTTTTAGTTTTTAACTACTATAAACCCTTCATTGATGATCAACACGTGCTTTGATATCTACTATATAAAAGTCAGTGTTTGTTCGTGAGTTTGTCCGCGCTAGGCAGGCAAAGACCTCATATGATTGGCTGAGTGAAGTGAAAAGACCTTATATTATTGGCTGCCTGAGAAGATTCTATGGAATCCTGGGGTTGGCAGTTTAGAGAGGGGCATTTAGAATTCTCAGCTAGAGAATAGGCCAGTTGCTACGGAGATGAGGCCTGGCAGCAAGAAGGAGGAGCACATTGTATTCCCTCAGGAACCCAACCTCTCTGTTAAGAACTCTGAATACAGATTGCATTGGGAAATATGGAGAAAAGTTACAGCTACTGGAGAAGACAGTTTGTTGAGTTCTTAAGAGGAAAATAAAATCCCAAGCAACACCAGGTAAATACACTAGTGTAAAATATAAATGTGTAGGAAACTAACCTAATTTTAACTACATAAAATGCAGAGGTAAACTTACTGTGTTTATGAGCCACCATTCCAATATTGAATCCATGGTCTAATGTACAGTGGCCAAACACATCTTCTGCTGAACTGAAAGACCTTGAAAAACCAAGTACAAAGATATGTTAATGTGCGTGAGTGCATCTTTAAGTTTCCTGCTGACTTATGGAAATTCCATGAATTTCACAGGTTTTTCTTAGGCAAGGAACATTTGTTGCTTCACCAGTTCTTTTCTCTGAAATACAGCCTGCAAAATGTGGTATTCACTGGTACTCTCCCATGCAAGAATTAACTAGAACTGACCATATTTAGCTTCCAAGATTAGATGGGCTCTGGTGCCACTGGTGATATATTAATACCTAAGCTTTTAAAGTACAGCTTCTAACTATCTCAGGAAACAAAAAGAGAGAACAAGCCCCTATTAGCCTAAATCCAATTGCTACTCCCAAGTACGCAGATCCACTACAGCAACTGAGTAATTCCCACTGACTGAACGGCCCACCCTACTTGGAACTAACACATGGATTTAGGTCAAAACTTCCATTCAAAAAGCAAGTGAATTGAGCAATTATAGAAGAATGAGTAATATTAAGAATGGGCAACACACTTTGGAGATACATGTGTCATCTCCAGACATTGACCAACCAATCATGCTCTCTCTATCCTTTCATCTAGAGAGGTCATGAAGGGGAGAGAAGGTGGTACGGCCAGCCAAAATATTGGAGACTCATTTATACAGCAGAATGATGCAATTAGAATGAGATGTCAAGTAAGTTTGCCTCTACATCCAATATCCCCCCAATATCGTGCCATCCAGACACACCAGACTTTAGAGTTTCTCAAAAACAAGTCATGCCAGATTAATCTGCTCTCTCTTTAATAGAGTTACAAGCTTGGTAAACGAAGGCAATGCTGTGGATGCAGCAAATCTTTATTTCAGTAAGGCCTCTGATAAAGTGCCCCATGATACTTTTGCAAACAAGCTAGTATAATGGTGAGCTAGACAATGCTACTGTTAGATGGATTTGTAATTAGTTGACCAACAGAACCCAAAGGGTGTTCACCAATGGCTTTACTTCATCCTAGAGAGACGTAACTAGGGAAGTGCCACAGGATTCTTTCCTGGGCCCAGTGCAATTCAGCATCTTTGTAACTGACGTAGATGATGGAAGAGAGGGCGTGCTTATCAAGTTTGCAGAAGACATCAAATTAGGAGGGGTGGCTAACACCCCAGAAGACAGGATCAGAATTCAAAATGACTTCAACAAATTAGAAAGGTGAGCTAAAACTAACAAAATAGATTTCAACGAGAAGACATCTAAGGAACTACAGCTAGGCAGAAAATGAAATGCACAAATATGGGACAGGTGACATCTGCTTGACCACAGTACAAGTGAAAAGGATCTAGGATTCTTAGCAACAGCTAGGTTGCATCAACAGGAGTACAGAGTCTAGGTTGAGGGAAATAACTGTACCACTTTACCCTGCTTTGGCCAGACTCCCCCTTGAATACTGTGTTTAGTTCTGGGCACCATAGTTCAAGGATACTGAGAAGCTGGAACACATGCAGAGGAAAGCGACCAAAATGGTAAGAGGCCTGGAAACCATGCCCTATGAAGAGTGGCTTACGGAGCTGGCTATGTTTAGAGTGAAGAAAAGAAGGTTAAGAGGTGACATGACAGCCATGTTTAAATATTTGAAAGGATGTGTTATGGAAGATAGAGTGAGCTTGTTTTCTGGTGCTCCAGAGACTAGGACATAAAGAAATAGTTTCAAACTACAGGAGAAAGAACTTCACCTAAACGTTAGAAAGACATTCCTGACGGTAAGAGCCATTTGACAGTGGAATAGGCTGTGTCAGAGAGTGCTAGAGCCTTCTTCTTTAGACATCTTTAAACAGAGACGGGATGGCCATCTGTCAGGAGCACTGACCATATATTCCCGCATGGCAGAAGACTGGACTGGATGGCCCTTGTGTTTTTTCCCAACTCTGATTCTGTAATTCCAACTACTGTTATCAAGCACATCCAGATGACTGAACACATCCATATTGGCGGATCCTGCTGCGAACAGCTAAATAGCCGACAGCAATATATCACATGATCAGGTTGGCACAGCTAAGCTAGAAAACGTGTAGAATTTTGCATCCCTTGGGATTTTTTTTAAAAACTTGTTTTGATAGTTCGTAACTGAAGATGCATAGTAGTTTCAGTGTTAGATTAGAACACTGGAGACCAGGGTTCGAATTTCTGGTCTACCACGGAAACCCACAAGGTGACTCTAGACAAGTAATACTCTGTCAGACTCAGAGGAAGGCAATGGCAAACCCCCTCAGAACAAATACTACTAAGAAAACTCCATGATAGGTCCACCTTAGCATTGCAGTAAGTCAGAAATGACTTGAAAGCACACAACAACAAAAAAACTGATCTAAATAATGCTAATATATTCTTACTGAAAAAGGACTGTTGGTTTTTAAATGCTTTATTTTGCCAGTACCTTTCATGGTAAAATATTTATTTCTGATTTAAAAGCTTTAAGAGCTTTTAAAAGCATAAATATACACATATATGGCCATGAATCCTGTTTACTAACATAAACCTACTGAATCAATGGGCTTTACCCATGCGTTGACTTGCTATTCAAGAAATGAGTTAAATGAACTTACTCTACTTAGGAATAACTGAAATGATCCCAGCCAAAGCCCTTATCTTTTATTATGGTTATGGCACAAGAAAAAAGAACACCACCAGTGGACAGTGGAGTTGTAGCAGCAGCAGCTACCATTAGACTAAAAAGAGGAGATGCTAGCATCTGAAGAAGTGGGCTAGAGTTCCAAAAAAATACCTTCCACCAGTTCCAATTAATCCTGTTATCTCACTTTTTCATTTGCTCTTAAAATATCCCAGTTTTCCTCTCTTCTTTCTACTTCCCCTCCTCCTTCGTTCTGACTTTACTTTAATTGCTGCAAACTGAGTTCAAAGTGCAAAACAGTTTCCACTCATTTAATTTTGCAACAGCGGACAGGAGATCAAGGAGTGGAATCCTGCACTTATCAATTGTTGTTGTTGTTGTTGTGTTCCATCAAGCCATTTCTTACTTATGGCAACCCTAAGGCAAACTTATCATGAGGTTTTCCTGGCAAGATTTGTTCAGAGGTGGGTTTCCATTGCCTTCTCCTGAAGCTGAGAGAGTGTGACTTGCCCAAAATCACCCCAAGAGGCTTCCACAGCAAGCAGGGATTCAAACCCTGGTCTCCAGGGTCCTAGTCCAACTCTCAAACCACTACATCACACCTGCCCTTTCCCTTCTAGAATCCCAGAATCAGAGTTGGAAGAGACCGCAAGGGCCATCCAGTCTAACCCCTTGCCATGCAGGAACCCACATCAAACCCACAGTTCAGCCAAAAGCAAACCGCTGCAGCCTCTCTTAGCTTGAGTGTCCTTCCTCATTAATTAGTTTCATCCTCCTGTCCACACCCTGATGTTGCTTGGCCACAAGTACCCGCCTTCATCTGTGCAATCTTGAAGGGTATGCAAAAGCATATTCTGAAAAAGCTTTGCTTCTTCTACTGTACTGAAACAAAGTAAGGCGACTACGGCCATTTCTGCACTAGACTGTTATAGGGCCATTATTCCACTAATTATCCCTCCCTAACCTGCAGACCCAGGACTCCATAGGATCTCGAAAGTGGAGTAATAGCGCTATAACAGTCTGGTGCGGAAATGGCCTCTCTTTCCGAAAACAGGAGAGTCTCGCTCGCTCGCTGGAAGACTTTCCTCCCCTCTACAAACCGACACGAACCTCTCGCAGAAAAGACAGGGAGCCCTGGGGGCTGATCCCTTCGAGTCGTCTTCTTCCTCCCAGGCGTCCTCGCTGCCGCTGTCAGACAAGCAAGGCTCGCCCTCCGAAATGCTCGCCGGCGGCGACCCCCCTGCAGGAGCAAAAGAAAGAAGTGAACACCCGCCCCAGTGGCCGGAGGGGAGAGGGGGTGGGAGCCATCCTAGCCACGGGCCCCTCTGGGAGAAGGGGAGGGAGGAGGAGCCGACCCACCAGCGCCCACGGCTCCGGAGGAGCTCATCCCCGCGATCAGCCGAAGCTCCGCTAACGCGCTCGGCGAGGAGCCCTCATGGCCAGTGCTCCACGTGACCCGCCTTCGCACTTCCGGGCTACGCTTCCAGACGCCGGCCAATGAGAGACCCCGGCGAAGAGGCCGGAGGAGCGTCTACGGTGGGCGGAGTGGGACAAATTTAGTAGGCGGGGCAGCTGGTGGAGTGCGCGCAAAGGAGGCCAGGGTTGGGAGGCGTTTCGATGAAATGAAGTCCCGCTGGGCAGTCTGCACTTGGCGTTATGACGGTTTAGAACTCAGGGGATGCTGTTTTTCACGGTGTCGATTAATTAAGGCAGCAGGCATGGAAAAAAGGGAAACCGAGGGCTGCCCCTCCCCTGCATCTCCACACGCCCTGTCCCCAAATCTGGCTGGAATCCTGTTACGCCCACTTCTCCAGGACGCGGGGGGGGGTCGTCGGTGCGTCAGCTCCCAATACGGATCCCCAACCGCCCACGACGGTCTTATACACGAGACATGGTAGAAGAAAAATGGTTGCGATTCTTTTGCTGCCATTTCCATTGGTGGGACTTCGTTTTGACGCAGAGACCCACCTGAATTTTAGCCCATTTCTGCCCTACCCTGTTACAGTGCTATTGTTCCATTTGCAACATCCTATGGAATCCTGGGGTTTGCAGTTTAGGGAGGGGCCTTTAGAATTCTCAGCCAGAGAGCTCCTTGGCCTCAGTAAACTACAAGCCCCAGAATTCCACAGGACGCTAAAAGTAGAATAATAGCCCTATAGCAGTGTAGGGCAGAAACGGCCACAGTCTGCCTTAATCCTCCGCATGAAGTGAAAATTGCACTCCCATGCTCACAAGTCATAGCAAGTGGCACAGGAACCTACCAGTAGTTATATCCATTCAGATTATCGTAACATGGTCTTCATAGGTGGAGCTGCCTTTGGAAAGGATTTTTCCGAATGTTAAAGAGGGCTGGTTATAGAAAGCATGGGAAATTGCTCTCTTATTTCAACAACTTCAGTGGCTACTGGTAAATTCAAAAGGTTGGTTATGGCCTATGAGGACGGCGACACAGGTCATTGTCATTGTTGACTATTCTCTGTCGCTTCGGCTTTGAGTTATGTTTGCTCTATGAGACTTCAGTGAGCCTAAGGCACCAGCAACCCTGCTGAGAGCTGACCTGCTTAGGTCTTGTAAACTCAGGGCCAGGGCTTCCCTGACTGAGGGTGTATCCACACTGCAGAGTTATAACACTTTAACTGCCATGGCTCCATACTACGGAATCCTATGTTTGTAGCGGGTGATGTACCTAGCGGTCTCTCCTGTACTCTGAACTACAGCACTAAAGCTCTCTGACTTTAAGGACTTAATGGAATTATAAATCTGAGGAATCCATAAAATGGAATCGTGACAAGGTTAAGGCAGTGTCAAAGTGGTATAATTATGTTGTGAGGACACATCGTGAATGTGGTCTTCTTCTGGTCTTCTTCAACTTTACGGAGCATTATTTTCCTTTCAGATTAATCTTGTCATCCCATGATGTGTTCAAAAGAAAAAAGTATATTTTCCCATATGCATAAGTCTGAAGACCTTTGCAAGTAGCCCCTTACAACCACCGCTGGAGATACTGAAAGGGTTAAGCAGAAAGTTTTGCTGGGCAATCAGAGTTCTAATATATGATCAGTATCAGGAAGGCTAGAACAAAATCTGCTTGACGCAAAGTTCACTTGGCTTGCCTAAACCTCCCACTTATCAGCAATTCTCAGGGTGAGATGGGTGAGATGGGGAAGTGAAAATGTCAGAATGACTTGTGCTGCAATTGTTTATAGTTTATAGTATATAAGCACTGTGAAACCTTTGGGCAGGACTCTGGTTTTTGGAAGCGATTCCGCCAGGGTCCAGCCGGCTGAATAAACTCCTGATTTCCAACCCAAGCGTCTCCGAGTTTTGGGCTTGTCCGCAACAATATATTTGGTGAGCACATGGGAGAGGGTTTAGTGACTGCTTCCAGGTTCTGGATCTCTGTTCTGATTCTGCTACCAACCAAAGGTATTTTTATTCAGATGTTTAGGCTGGTTGGTTTGTTGGCAGAAGGAACTTTAATAGGATAACATTTATTTCTTTTTACTACTTTTTTCATTGGTTTGTTTGCATTACTTAATTGATAATTGTTTTATTTGCAGCTTAAGCCTGTATGACACTGAATAGTAATATTGGTGGAAAGACAGGGTATAAACACAAACAGCTAGTTTTTCATTCTACCACTCAGAGCAATGAGATTTTCTCAGCTGTATAGTGGTACTGGAGTTCTGTAGAGGAATTTGTTTCGTAACTATGAGCAAAGATAGACACACAACAAACATTTATGAAGGCATAGTGCTAATCAGAAAAATGATTTGACTCAAAGCTCCTAGGATGACTTTCATTTCACATTTCATTCTATAATCTTACCCTCATAGACTATACAGTCCATCCTCTGCTGGTGTGACCTCTGCACACACAAATGCAAGGTCACGTGAAGCCATGTGTCCTATTATCATCAATGGATATGCCAGGTATGTGCCAGCACAGATGCATGCACATTGCTCCCATTGACAATAACAGGATGGAGCATTCATGTTTTTTGTTTTATTCGAGGGTATCTGTGTCTATACTACACTACACTGTATCTGTATCTACACTATAGAGTTACAGCAGTTTGATAGCACTTACCTCTTCAGGATTGCAACAACAGAAGCGAAGGAAGTGAGGGTATACGTCATCCAGTAAGAAGCTGCCCCCAGTAACAATTTCCAAATTTCTACATTGCCAAGAGTAAGACCTTGAAGATCAATCACCCCTAAAATGTATCTGCTGTGTATCTCTTCTGGTAACTTTGCTTGCCACTTTTTTTTTGTTGGCTGAACTGTACAGGGATACCTCAATTAACAAAGTAAATGTGTTCCTGGGCATTACTGCTTTAATACAAAATTTTGTGCCAGAGGTAGAAATAACATGGAAAGAATAGGGATAGGTTCCTATACTACAATAAAGAGGAGCAGTTCCACATGTTTCAGCAAACTTTTTATTCAGCACTAACAATATATGTGTGAAAAATGAAGCAACCTGGTGAAGTAAGCCTTGTATAAATAAAGAAAAACATTTCAAAGCATCTAAAGATCATTTGAAAACTTCTTCCAAAGTACATCCAAGGATTTTTTTTTCTTTTTGCCAGCTTCCACATTTCTTAAGATTTCCATTTTGGTGGCCAGATTTATAATTCTATGCTTCTTTAATGTGCTGAGGAGTAGCTGTTGAGGCAGCTTTATCTGCTTTCCCTTCTCTCCCTGTTTTGCTGTTCAGACATGCTCAGTAAGAGATACTGGAGACAGCTGCTGTTTACCTTGACTAATGTCAGCAAGCACACACATCTAAAGTAGAATCAGCTAGAACAGAGTCTCATTCTTTCCTAGCTCAAGCTTGATTGCAATGTCTACAGACACAGTGTTACGACCTGACATTAAAAGCCTGTTTTTTTCAATGATTTGTGATTTGAAACATCCTCCAAATACTGGTAGTGATTTAGAAACTTTCACTTAAGAGTAGCTATATGGGGAACAAAAAGACTTTGTTAAAAGGAACTTCTTTGTCAGAGGCTTTGTTAACTGAAGTATGCCTGTACTTTTTATTGCTTGGCTGAAATTTAAGGTTACTATACAGCTATAGATTTGTGGATTGAAGACAATTTTGGTGAGGGACATATTATTGGCAGGGATAGTACCCCCATTTTGTCCCACTCCACCATAGCTATGTCCTTAGTTCTATCCTGCAGAGTCCTAGGTCTTGTAATTTGGTCAACTACTCAGGTTTACCTACTAGAGAGCTCTAATCCATTCCCTCCCCTGAACTGCAATACCAGAGATCCTTAGTAGAATATTTTAAGGAACTCACCAAACTACAAATCCCAGTGTTTCCCAGAATAGGACTCTTATAGTTAAAGTGGTACAAAACCACTATAACTGCAATGTAGATATACATGATTAGCTGGAAGCATCAGCTAGTTATTGTCCAGATCCTGTGATCAGTTTCCTTCCCTCCACTTTGTGCAGTCTGATTACTTAGCATATCCCAGAAGCAGAACCATGATAGCAGTCAGGAGAATATGGAAAGGCCAAGACCTCCTCTGTCCCTGTTCCTTGCTGTAAATCCAATGGCATAGTTATGACAAGATGCAGATTGTGAGTCCAGAGCTAACTAACATGAGAGGTGAGTTATGAGATGAAGGATGGTACAATTTCATAGTAAATCACCGTGAGAGAACCAGAACAGCCATGCTTTTTATTAGATAGCATCACTGGTAGACTGTGTTGGGGGGGGGCAGGGCAGACAGGAATGGCATTGCCAGCATTCTCATTCTTGCTGGGCCCCAGTGCTTGAGAGAACTGCATGGCGGACAGCGGAACAGGTGCACAACTCTCAAACAAAGGGATGAGGAAGCATTTACATTCCCCATGTTATTGGCCTTCAGATCCTGTTTGTTTCAGTTTGCATGGCCAGCGGTCAGAGATTACAAGAGGTAGCATGCACTAAACACTGCCACTATTAGAGGCTTCTTTAGTACTCTGAAGTTGGTCAGCATCTTTGTTCCTGTGTGTATATTATGACTGGTTGGCTATGGAGAAATAACTGAAACTTGAGGGTATTAGTCATAGCTAGATGGTTCCTGTGATCAAGTGATTATTAGAGGTTGATGGTCACTGACTGAGAAAGTAGAATGTATATCTAGATGCCTTTTCATTCTGCATTCTTCAGTACGCTTTGTAATCCCTGTATCTGTGGGTCCTTTCACACAACAAGGTTTTTATGCAATTATTCCACTTTAACCACCATGATTCCAGCCTATGGAATCCTGGAATTTGCAGTTTAGAAAGGGGCAGTGTGAAAGGGCCCTATGTGGGGAGTTTTACTTTCCTGCAGTAGTGCTCACCCATCCCAGGGAAGGTGTTAAATAGGAAAGCTATCAGCAGTTACTCTCTGTAAATAGTTCTGCTTCAGGTGCTCTGACCCACCAAAAAAAGAAAGTAGCTGTGTTGCCACTGTCTTCAGAAACACATAGTAGTTCACTTGCATTTGTAGATACGCAGACTACAGAGACATCTGTAGGTGCTATAGCTACCCTGACATGCTCTTGAATGATTGAGAGTTTTCAAGCAAGTACAGAGTTTAACCTCATTGCAGGGAGGGAGCAAGAGTTGCTGTATGGCCTTGGATATTTCAGTGCTCTGTGCCATCTTCTGGGTGAGGAAACCTGAGAAATGGGTGGAAATTGTCTGTGGTCCTGCTTAAAGTTTAGGTCTTCCATTCAGTGATCAGGCCTCTTACACTGCTTACCTCTGGGAGTGTTCATCTTCATTAACAACACTAAAATTGCGATTTTCTGGGGGAGGATGTATGTATGCACAGATGCATATGTGGGCATGTGGAGTACTGAAAGACAGCTGTTGTTTATTTATCTGTTGACTGGTTGGTTGAACCCTTGTTCTTGACTATGTTATTTGTGAAATAATATTCAGAGTTTCTATAATGCTCTACTTCCCAGCTCCTGATTTCACTAGGGCAGTACCAGTTATTCATCTGTTGTCCCACTTTTCCAACTTTTTTCAAAATGTCCCAGTTGCTTTTTTTCTTCTCCCACTTTACTGCTTACCTGCAGCTTACTTCAATAGCTGCAAACTGAATTCAAAGTGCAAAAATAGTTTATACTCAACTCAGCAGAGAGTAGAGGAGGGGATTGTCAAGGTCAGAGACCTGGGTGGCAAGCCAAGCCCAGAGAAGGAAGTGTGAGAGCCAGCAGAGTCCAGCCAGGAGGAGACAAGCAAGCACTTTACACAAGGGAGTTCATTTACCAGAGTGTCAAGCAAAAGCTGTAGTCAGAGTTCCAAAAGCCAAGGGTCAAGACATCAATTCAAGGTAGCAGGAACCGGGTGCTGGGAGCAAGGAACAGGCAAGAGGAGGGCTTGAAAGAAGTTTGCCACAAGCAAAGGACAGCTTCCAGGCAGGCAGTTATATAGCCCAAGACACAAGTGTGGCCGGTCACTGCTTCTTGAACTTAATCAAGGGAGCCTCCCTTTGCTCAGCTCTCTTGAGTCTCCACCTTGTTTGTGGGCTGATTGGCACAGACTCCAAACCACCTTCAGAATCGGATCCCTGTTGCCCTAAAGGAGCAGGCAGAGGGACGTCCGCACCTGCTTGGTCCATGGCAGCCAGGGGAGCTCTCGAGCTGCGGGACTCACCTCCAGCCAGAGCCACAGGGACCCACAGCTGCTGCTTGTCATCAGCAGCTCTGACAGGGGCTTCAGTTATCACAGGGATGATATGTTCCCAGTAGGCCCAGGCAAAAGCAAGCTGCTGTTGGCTCTCTTGTGTTACGTGTTTTTTGTTGTTAATAACTTTTGCGGTCTAGATGTTGTTTGGTCTCACATGTCCCAGTTTTCATCTGTGAAACATTGGGGGGTATGAAATGCAGTAGAAGAAATTGAAGTAAATCATAATACATTTATGTAGCATCTTGAATTATCCAAGCACTTTATAGATACTAAAAGATAGGACAGCAATGTAGTAGGCAGTTCTTTCTCTGACCAATGGATTCTGGTCAGGCACATAGCAAACTTACTGTAGCTACTGTTTCTGGTGGCTATAAGGTACCAGGATGGTCTCCTCACAGTCGCCATTTGTTCCCTGGCTGATGAATGAGGCCAAAGATTTCTGCTGTTTAGCTCTCCAGTTCCAGGGAAACTATCACGAATACCTCATATTTCAAGATACAACTGCATTAAATTATTTAAGTATTTTGCATTAGTCTGAAGACCCATTTTACAAACATTACTCATTTACACGGCCACTGAGACAGATAGTTGTACAATTTATACAAAATGATAAATTGCCCTACTTGGGATGCCAGTTTAAAGCTTTGCATTTTTTTCCTTCTACACCTTACAGTATGCGTATTAAAATATATTATGCTTATAAAATACAATCATAAAGATGTCATAAAGATACTGGTAGTAGAAAATTTTGTATAAATGATATCTTAGGATGCAGGGCTAATCCATGTGTTACGACCGTGCACTGGCCTGGCCTTTGGTGAACCAAAGATATCATTTTGATATCGCAGTTCGGCCCTACTCTGCCACCAGCCAAGTGTTTGTGAGGCCCACCGAACAAGCACGAAGCTAGGCATGGCTATTACTTGCTGCTCCCACCAAACCAAGCCAGATATTGCCAGATCTGCTTTAGGGGACCTCCCGAAACAAACACCTTCATTACAAATGCACGCTACCACAAAGAGATCCTCTGCCCTGAGAGGACACCCTGGCGAGCTAGGTACATAACTGCCAAGCTAGCCGCATCTACATACCGGCCATACCATTGTCAGTTCGGACTCTAACTCTATCATGCAAATTCTGACCTTTCGGAGGCTTTGTCTCCAACCCAAAACTTATTGTTTTTGCCCAAGACCAGACTAGCCTGTGGTCGTTCTTTCCCCAATAAATATCCCCCGCTCTGAGAGCTCTTTGGAACTCTCGCCGATCACTTGGACTTCATTCTGACTTGCTACCGCTCGGTTCAGCAGATTCCCCTCGGCCGCCACACTGGGTTTCCTCTTCTACAATTGGCTTCTCCAGGACTGCAGGACAGGTGGCATATCACCCATTCCCCTTGAAACTCTATTTTCCTTTTCTAGTTAGGAATGTGTTTGTGCTTTTCTTTAATAACTGTTTAATAAATCTTAATTGCTGTTTGAACCATTTGCCTCCTCACTGACCTGACGCTGTAGACATAGGGTAAAAGATCCTGCTGCGCTACCCTGCCTCTTGTTAGCCAAGAGAGTGCTCCAGCTAATTTCCCCATCTTTGCTTGGTTTGGTTTGTTGTTTGGGTGCCCCTCCCGGGACCCCCAATTCACAGGGTAACACATGCATGGTAACCAAGAAGTAAGTGGCCCTGAATGCAGTCAGCCTTACTGCTGAGTAGACATGTGTAGGATAGCACTGACACATCTCATTAAAATGGGTCTTCTGCAAAGTATAAATTAATCATCTCAGCACAGAATTTCATGGTATAGTAAACAGAACTGTGAAAAGGTGGAAGGCTTTGAATTTTAATAACTTATGTTTATCTTTCGCTTAAAAATAAAAGTAGATTTTTATAAGTGAAAGAGCTACTTATAAAAGAAAAAGTTTCTCCAAGTTGTAATACAATCCTGGGATTGTGGCAGCCTTTGGAGACCTTTTAGATTGATTTAATGAATAGCCGTTGCCTGATGCCAAATGTAATGAAAAGCAAACTGCTTCTTACAAAAATGGGAGAAGCTGTATTTTAAGCTCATTTAATTCAACTAAATTGAATTAATTCAAGTAAATTATACTAAAAAGACAGTTGAAGGCCCTTTCCCTTACAAAAAATACTAATTCTCCTTACACATGCATTATTTCCAGTTTTTAAAAGGAAAAGAAGAGGACCGTTTGAAGTATTATATGTAGTAGTTGTGTGTAAAATCTCTCATTCTTCATATTGGCTTCTTAAAAATTAGCCAGCCAATCATAAGTCTCTAGACCGACGCTGTCTCTCTGAGTTAATCCAAGGCCAGTAAAAGGATAATTTGATTAAACTGAGACCCTAATTTATTTAGCTTTAGTTCTGGATCAAGCTTTCCTTAATAGAGTGCTGTCGTCTTCAATTGTTTGAGGCAAATTAAAGTGACATAAATACCATGGGACTTTTTCAATCTGATTAGTCAGCTAACTTGCCTCAATACTACCCCAGCCATCAGATGCTGGCGTCCTTCCTTTCATTAGCTTTACTAACAACTGACAAGTTCTCCTTAAAGAATGGGCACCCACGCTGCCACGCCGGCCCCCACACTTAACCCATCATCCTTCCTCAATGGGTCCTGTTTGACAAGGTGCCTACACCTTTTTCCACTGCTATTCCCCAGACAAAGCTAAATATTGTTTTATTAGCTATCAATAGCCTGTTAATCCCAAACAATTTCACAAATCCACTGAGTCCTCAAACTGATTATAAACATTTGGTCTTTTAAGATGCTAAGTTTCTGCTCGTTTATTTCCCCGCAATATGATGCCCAGAGCATTTAGCTGGGGAGAGAGTTTCAAATACCAAAGGTAGTTGTGTTCCTCAATGTTACATTCCAATAGTCAACAAGAGAAAGGAAAAAAAAGTAATTTCTTTGGAGATGTCTTCTGAATCCTTATCTTAAAAGACATATAAAAGCCAGCTTTTAAAAAAAATCTAGACTACCATCTTTTCAAATACCAGAACAGTGGTATTTTTGGTATCTTTTCTGATATCTTTCAAATACCAGAACAGTGGTATATTTTGAGTGTTTTGGCAGAATCCAAAAAAACTGTAAAAAGTGGTGTCCCGTAATTATTTTAATAGTGTTAAATGCTGAAATCCTTTACTAGATCCTTACTATTAGAAGTAAATGGCAAGTCTTCTATACAAGAAATGATGTCTGAAGATAAATTTGATGCATGCAAATAGCATTGCAAGACAAAAAAGGAATGTACACTAAATTGTTGTTGTTTGCCTTCGGGTTGTTTCTGACTTGTGTCGATCCTATCACAGGGTTCTTTTGGCAAGATTCATTCAGAAGAGGTTTGCCTTGCCTTCCTCTAAGGCTGAGAGAGTGTGACTTGCCCAAGGTCACCCAATGGGTTTTCAGAACCAAGCAAGGATTTTGAACCCTGATCTTCAGTCATACTCCAGCACTCAAACCCCATATTGGTTATCTACATACTAAATATGACCAGATAAATGTGAGGAAGCACTCCAGAACTCTTTAATTGATTTTTACTAATTTACCAACATCAGCTAAGTAAGTTACTGTATTTAGACAAAGTGCATTATCAATTATCAGAAATGGTCCCTTCCCTGGAAAAGGTTTCCTGGTAGGGCTGGGAAACGCTCTGTACTTGCAGAGAACTGAATGGTGATCTGGAGGGACTGGTGTTCTGGTTTGGTACAGGAGAGTTTGAAATGTTACTTTTGGATTACAAGTCCCATAATCACCCAACTAGCATGGCAGTATAGCCAAAAGAAAAGTTTCTAAGTTCTGGGCACAACTCTGCTTCATATCATTAACTTCAAGGCAATTTTCAGAGGTCAAAAAAACTGCATAATATAGTTCTTTTTCCTTACTGTAAAGAAAAAAAGAGTTAAAGCAAAATTAAGACAAAGGCGACCAAACCAAAAGCTGAGCCCATGTATACTGAAGCAAAGATCAGCTTACATAATGCAAAATGTTATTTCAGTATCATTAAAGTCTTCTGGGACGCAGCTCTAGGAGTCCTAGCAGAATAGATGCAGCTCTGCCACTTGTAACGCCTTTAAGGGACTTCTCTCTGCAGGTAGCAGCCAATTCCTGCACAGCGATGCTGTTGCCATGGTTTTCCGCAACAGCTTTGTTCTCATTGGCACGTTTGAAATCGTGCTTCCTTGGGCAGGAGCAGGCGTGTCGCTACAGGAGGCGGGGAGGAGAATTTTCTTTAAGTCTTTTCTATAGCTGCAGTAATTTAAAACTTTATTGAACATTTGAAAATACAGTTCTGGCATTCAAAGAAAGAGGGCAGGAAAAGCGGCCTGGGAAATGCAAACACTGCAAATATTAGGGTTCTAGGTGTGAATGATTTTCAGTGTCTCAGTCCCTACAATGGTAGAAATTTGGGGACTGAAGGAGAACTGCATTAGAGACTGGATTCTTACTTGCAGTGGCAATATATCCCTGCTGAAGCTAAGTACATTGGTAGGAGAATGATAGATTTTAGAATCTGCAGTGCACAAGATGTGCCTCTGTATTTCAAGCCAACCTGTAGGCTTATGTTTTCAGTTAGTTTGTATAAATAAGGCAAGTTAAATGTCCCACAAACCTGACACAAAGTATTTTACTGTACTGTTACCCTAATTTCTGGGGTTCTGGGAGGGACACCTCAATGTGCTCACAATGGGGAATGGGAATTAGCAGAGCACAAGCTAAGCAATACAAGAGGCAGGGCAACCTAGCAAGATCTCGAACCCAGTGTCTACAGGGTCAGGCCGAGTCAATGAGCGAACAGAAGTAAAATTGTTTTCCTTTATTTTGATAACGCAGTCACAACGTATGTATGCAAACACACTCACACAGACCTAAGAAAGAAAGACAGGAGTTGGATAGAGGGTTTTAAGAGGAGGTTTTGTATGGGAAATACTACACCTGTCCTGAAGCCCGGAAAGTCCGAAGAAAAGTCTGTAGAAGTGGGGATTCTCAGCACGTGGAGCTGAGGGGAAGGCTCGTCGAACGGAGCGACAGCAAGGCGGGATGGAAGTCAGAGCGATCCGAGGAAGCGCTCAAAATCAGGGGATCTTATAGGGGAAAATGTGCCTGTAGGCTAGTCCGTTCCTGGGGGAAACAATGGGCTTCGGGCTGGAGACAAAGCCTCCGAAAGGTCAATACTTTGCATGATTGAATTATGACAGCGTTGTCAATAGAGTGGCCGGTATGCAAACGCGGAGTGCTTGACAGTTGAGTATCTGGCTCGTCAAGCTGCCTGCTCAGGGCAGGGGATCTATTGTAAACAGCGTGCATACAAAATGTGATCTTAAGAAGGTACTTGCCTTGAAGCTGCCGTCCGGCAAATACTGGCCAGCCTGGAGTTGTTTTGAATAGTTCAGCTGTTTTCAGCTGTGCCTGCATGCGTGCTTGTCCAGGGGCCTCGCAAGCACATGGAGAGGAATGGGTAATGAAGGCCAAATTATTGATATCAAATGATATCTAATATACCACAGGCCCGGGCTAGAAACTACAGTAACAGTACCAAGAGAGGAGCATGAAAAGCAAGGGAAAATCTTGTACTTGTTTCTTTTGTGACATACAGTTGCTGCTTCTAGACCAGAAGCCAAGACCCACATTACAGTTATAAGCATTTACAGCTTCACAGAAAGAAAGTGCATCCCTAATATTGTGAATTCTTTTGTGTTAGTATCTGTTGAAGTATAGAGACATAATAGAGACAATGGAAAAGCAGGCAGAAATCTCCATAAAACTTTTCATCAGATTTGTTGAGGCTGCAGGCCTATATATGCTCATCTAGGAGCAGGTCCCATATAAATACAGTGGGCTTGCTTTTGAGTAGACTTGCGGTAAGCTGTGAATTGGAAGGAGGGTGAGCAGTTAAAGCAGGATGGAGGATTTGTTAATGCATTGGGATCGAATTACTTAGAGCAGAGGTGAAAATCATGCATCCTTTCAGATTCTGAACTGCAAATCCCAACAGCCCTAGCCAGTATAGCATTTGCTCTAACATTTCGCAGATGAAAACTGGAACATAAGTGGCCAAGCAATAACAAAGTGTAGTGAAAATGGTATGACTCGGCAACAAGAGGGCAGCAGTTATATTAATGAGAAAGATGAAAACTGAATAAGCTGACTGAGAAAGGCAAGACTCTATCCCCTCCTCTCCCTCCTGCTGAGTTAATCCAGCACAAACTAGTTTTGCATTTTGAACTCAGGTTACAGCAGTTGAAATAAACTGAGCATGATGACAAGAGAGGGAAACCAGAATATTTTAAAGGCACCTGAGAATTTGAGACCACAGAGGATCAACTAGGGCTGTCTCTGCTAAACCAGGATAATTTGAGAGTATGGTAAAGGTGAGGAATATTGGGAGTTGTAGTACAACAGCATCAGGAGTGGGGGTTATGTGATGGTGGACTGCTGACTGCATTCTCTGCAGACCTAGGTCCCAAGAACTCAGCCAGCTACTGGCTGATAAGCTAAAGGAGTGCCTGCCCCCACTCTTTGCAAGGGAATAACAGCTGGGTGCCTACTGGGCCTGAGGAGAGTCATCACATGGGAGGGAGAAGAATACCATCACTCCCACCACTCCAAGAAATAGGTCTACTGCCTGCTACCTGCTTGCTTGCTGGCTGGCTGGCTGGCTGCTCTGCATCTCCCCTGGTGGATAGCTGCCCGCTCAGACACCTGTACTCCCTGCAGACCGAGGTATTCAGCCAGCTACTGGCTGATAAGCTAAAGGACCACCTGTCACCCTTTGCAAGGAGATAAAAGCTGGATGCCTAATGTAGCAGGCCTGCGGCTGAAGGGTGCTGATATCAGAGAGAGTCACCTCTTTAGGAGTGATGTTTTGAGGATGGAATGAGGGCAAGGGCCAGTCCCTTTGGTTAGGAGAGTGCATTGGGTCTTTTTTCCTTTCCCTTATACCTTCAAATAGGCTGCCTGCAAGCAAAAAAAAAAAGGTTACACAGAGAGCATGGGAGGGGAAGCAGCCCACGGAGCAGCCATTGTGACAATGATGGGCAGAGAGAGATATGGCGAGGGGAGACAGTCCTATTATAATGGTAGAAGGAAGAGCCACAGATTGTCTGGATAGCCTTGGCAACAGACCCCATGGGTTGACAATGGAGCTGCTCAATGCCAGGTTGATGAATGGAAAAACATCCTTGATCCAGGACTTGAGCATACTGACTTGGCTTGTATTACCAAGACCTGGCTGGATAAAGTGGGGAGGGGCATTAACCTCTCAGAGTTTTGCCCACCTAGGTTCTCTGTACAGCAGCAGGTGAGGCCTAGGGTGTGGGGACGTCAACTGGCAGTGGCTTATTGAGATTCCATTTCCCTCACCAGGTACCCTGTCTTGTGATCTGCTGGATTTGAGTGTGTGTTTTTGAAGGTGGGTGCTTGGGACAGAGTAGAGATTCTGTTAGTGTGCGGCCTGCTCTACTGCTCAACAGCCTCTCTTCCTAAGATGGCTGAGTTGGTCTCCATGGTGGCGTTGGAGTCCCCTTGCCTTGTTGTACTGGGGGACTTCAAGATCCATGGGGAGACTGCTCTGTCAGGCGCAGCTCAAGCCTTCATTCTGCCATGACAACCATGGGCCTGTCCCAAGTAATATCCAATGCCACATGCTGCAGGACACATTTTGCACCTCGTTTTCTGCTCTGGATGGGCTGATGGTGATCTAGGTATAGAGAAACTTTCTGTAGTACCATTGTCATGGACTGATCGCTAGCTGGTGGGGTTTAGATTCATTGGGACTTAGAGCCTCTGCAGGGTTGGGGGCCCATTAAGATGGTTCATCCCAGGAATCATCTTAGTGGGCAAGGTTCTCAGTCTGACTTCAGGCCTGGTGATAGGATGGAGACAGCTTTGGTCACCTTGATGGATGGCCTACACAGAGAACTGGATTGAGTGGGGGTATATCCCTGTTGATTCTGCTGGACTTCTCAGTGCCTTTCAGTGCCATTGACCATTGTATCTTTCTGGGCCAACCCTCTGCGATGGGACTTTGGAGCACTGTTACACAGTGGTTCCAATTGTTCTGGGAGGGATGATCTCGGAAGTTGATGCTGCAATATTTCTGTTCAGTGCCCTGACCATTGGCCTGTGGGGTCCATCAGGGTACTGTTTTGTCCCCCCATGCTGTTTAACACCCAATTCTGCCTCTCCTTTCCATCAGATCCAAGGAAGCTGTTTCAATACTGTACCAATGTCTGTTGTCAGAAATGGACTGAGTGAGGGCAAATAAACTGAAGTTTAACCCAGACAAGACAAAGGTACTCAGGGTCAGTCAAAAGATATGTCAGGGAATGAGGACTCTGCCTGGGGTGGATGGGGTTGCATTCCCCCTGAAATCTCCGATTCACAACTTGAGTGTTCTCCTGGCCTCAGCTCTGAGTCTGGATGCTCAGGTTTCAGCAGTAGCAGGAGGGCATGTGCACAACTAAATCTGTATGCCAGCTTCGCTTGTTCCTTGAGATGTCAGATCTGGTGAGTGTGTTGATTATATTTTGGTTCAACTACTATAGCACACTCTACATGAGGCTGCCTTTGGAAACTGTTTGGAAACTTCAGCAAGTTCAAAATGCTGCAGCTAGAATGCTGACCAGGGCCAGTTATAGGGACCATATAACTCCCTTGTTAAGACAACTTCACTGGCTACCAGTTTGTTTCCAGGCACAATTCAAAGTGCTAGTCATGACCTATAAAGCTACATATGGCTTAAACTGAAACTGTTTGAAAGACCATGCCTGCCTATACGAACCTGCCAGAATTTTAATATCTGCAGGGAAAGGCTTTCTCTCCGTCTCACTACCGTGCCAGGCCCTCTGGAACTCTATTCTGAGGCAGACTAGGTGGGCCCCCTCCTCGCTTTCCTTTCACTGAAAGGTAGAGATTTTTCTGTACAAGCAGAATACTGATATATGAGCAGAGGAGATTTTTATTTTTATTAGTATTTTTAAATCTATTTTTAAACTTAGTGTGTTTTTAGAATGATCTTAGACTGTTTTTATGTGCTTGGATTTAATTGTTTGTCAATTTTATTGCAAATGCTATTAACTGTTCTATAAGCTGCCTTGGGTCACAGTTTCAGAGAAAGGCAGCATATAAGCACACTATGTGGCCCACAACTTTTTCTAGTGTTATCTCTGAATGGTGATCAGAGAAGAGAGGCTGTTCAAAGCTTGAGAATATGCTGAATAGAACTGATCCTTGATTTGCAGAACAGGGATCTGTTCTATGGAAGTGTTCTGTTTGCCCTTCTTTGATGAGCTTGTTACTTCATACCAATGGCTGAAAGTCAGCTGGTTGAAAATCTTCATTAAGGTTTAACCTAGGCTGTCAGAAGTAAGTACCACAGAGTCCAATTATTTGTAGGCAGTTATAAACAAGAAAGCAATTGCACCAAACCTAATAAACTAGAGGGTATGCTATGAGCTGCAGCCTTGTCTGTCTGTCTATGTCCATGATACTGTTATCATGGTTTCCTGCACTTCAAAATTTAAGACCTTTTGCAACAGGCAAGAAAGAAAGATGAAGAACAATGTGAAGGATGAAGAATTAAAGCAATACCTGAAAGAGTGCTGGGGAGAAAAGAGGAAGAAAGCATTGATTCACAAACAGCAGGTTTTCTCTTGCTTTTTCATAACAGAAACAAAAATGGTTCGTGAATCGTGTTTTGTGTTCCAGGGGTGATCATTCCAAAAACTTTATGGATTCAGGAAGAGCTTGGGAAAACTAATGTGTGGGGCAACAGCTCTCAGCATCCTCCAGTCAGCAAAAGCGGTTTCATCCCCAAAGGTTAACAACCCCAAGGTCTAAGTTCCAGTTCTTTCCCCAAACATGCTTACAACAGAAGAGTGGAGCAGCTGTAATAAAATCTGGATCTCATTGTCACAATCTGTGACCACAGTCTGGCTTCTCACACTCAAGACTACTGCTATAGCTTCCAAGAAGTATGAACCTATAACATTACGTTCCCTTAAAAGTTAAGCACTTTGTGTGGGAAACCCTTGTTTCTTAAGTTTCATTTCTGGACTCTCTCAATTGTTTGGATGTAATTTCCACTACAAACACAAGAGGGCAGTATAGTTCCAACCTGAGGCACTATTTTTTTCAGTCCTGATCAGAAAGATTGTGTTCTTTGAGAAAAAAAAAAAGTTATATTCAGAAAGAAATCTCAGTAGTTTCTCCTGAGTAAACGTGTAGGATGAGGCACCAGTCATAGTTAAATTGACTGGATTAAAAAGAAAAAAAAAACCAGTTTGTTCCCAAGTCACATTAAAATTGTTGAGCTGGAAGCTTTCCATGTTTTCAGTTCAGCAATATTGCTAGTCTTTGATCCTCCTAATGCTTCCTAATATTTCTTTTTAGAAGAGTAACAATAAAAACACCAACAATACCATATCTATACAACTCTATTCTAATGCTGTAAGTTTTGGACCCAAGGATGGATTTTAGACCTCAAGTCCGTGAGCCCAATCTAGAGCAGGCCTCTGTGTCCCTAAAAAAGAGTAATAAAAGACCTGTGTGCTGCATATTAACACTACAGCCAGAAGGAGTTTCACATGGAAGAAAAGTAGTCATTCTGTAGTCATTGAATACAGTGAGCATGTAAAATTAAGGTAGACCATTCATATTAAATCTCCAGTTTTGCAATTTTTGTTAAGTCACACTGAAGACAGTGGCAGTTGCTTAGGAATAAATATGCTTTGGGTGAGGAGCAGGCTGTGCAGCTAATCAAATTCACTGGAATCAGTGGCAGCAGACATTTTGAAGATGTCCTTGTTTTTATTCAGGTAAACAATTGTCTTCTGCAAACCGAGTTTTGAATACAGCTAGCAAAATAACTGTTTTCAGAAAATGATAAAAAGTACATGAATTTAAATTGCTACTTTAAAGGTAAATTGTTACATTAAATTGCTATGTTAAAGCTGAGAGAAAGAAGCCTGTTTATATTCTGCTGTTCCTTGGCCTAGATCCACTGTGATTTTAGTGAAGCAAAAGCCTCCACTAGCAAATTTGCACTGGGTTTAACTATTGAACACGCAGTAACGCAAGAGAGAATGTATACAATCTGCTTTGCACCACTGTGTGTCTTGGGCAGCCAGTTGCACAGTGGAAAACTGTACCAGACCACTCCCTTTTACTAATTCTAGACATTGTTGTCCACCAGTGAAATGGACTTGGTATTAGCACAATGATTATGCATTTACGTGGTTACTGCAAATAAAGCACAGTAAGATTCTTTGCTTGTTTTGTTTTTTTAAATGTCTATCCCCAGGTTTCAATTAAAAATTCCAAGGCAACTTGCCATAATGTTAAAATACTAAAACTATGACAACCAATATTATAAAATGGTAATGGTAAGTATATATATGTGTGTATATACATATGTAGGTGTGTACATGTGTATGTCTGCACATATATGAGTTAGATCCGGATATCCATATATACATATTCTTCCACAAGCAGCTGGGAATTTCCTGGATTAGTGTAAGTTTCTTGCATGAGAAAAAGAGAATGGAAATCCAGGGTATGTCTGTGGTACTGCAACATCTTGTGAAAATTCTCAAGATGCTTGCTTCTGCGAAGTCTTCCACTAGAACTTCTGAAATAATTTTCCAAACAGTATTTCCATTGCCGGTTCATACTCACCAACTGGTTTCAGTAGGTCTTCAGTTTCGTTAAATTAACTGGGATCCAACTCCTTGCATATTGTTAGTATAATTCTCTCTCGGAGCCACTGGAGGTATGTAAGACCAATGACTTCCCTAAGTGTTATTCTTGTGTCCCATATGGGGATACACGAATAACAGTTGATGGTTACTGAGAAATAAATTTTTCTGAGTATAATGAAACTTTATCCTGGGAATATGTGCCTATGACTGGAACATTAATACAGAAAGCTTTATTTCAGATGGTCATATATTTGGAATAATCACACTGGTAGTAAATTATTACACAATTTTGTCTTTACTTCAGGCATTCATCTTTCGTATTTTATTTCTTGTAGGAGGAGATTGCATATCTATGTATTTTTGATGTAAGAATGGGCAAGTCTGTTTAAATGGACTTTATATTTTCTACCAAACTTGTTCTGTCCTATGTAGATGAGCTTCTTAAACTTTTTCCTCCCCCATGTATATATTTTCCAGCACATTTTTGAATGCCAGCAGTGTTGACCAGTTTGTATGCCTTTTAGAATTGCTCTCAGTTTTTTCCCAAAAAATCTATGTGTAAATGTCAAACGTACTATTCTTTTTAGTAAAAGGCATTGCAAGCACCAAAGTGCATGGATTTCCACCCACAAATTGTGCTTTCATACAGCATTTGGTCACAGGAGGTACAGAGTGGTTAAAACCCGGTACTTTGAAAACTCAGCTGAGAAAACATTTCACCCTTTCTTCATAGTTCAGGATGTCCTAAATCCTGACAGAATGTGTTTTTCTTTTATTTTCTTGCACTGCAGAAGTAAAGGCACCACTCTTATCTCCCATCTGTGCCCGTAACATATGCTTGCAACAGACTCAAAATACCCACTCCAGCAAGACAGATAATGAATATAGGTAGCCATATTCTAACTTCAGAGTCTTCAACCCTGGAGAAAAAATTTCAGCAGAGAGATCAAAGAAGGGACCCATTTCCTCCCCACTATGTAATAGTGTTGAAAGAAATTTCAATGCCTTTAAAATTTCACAAGGAGTCATAAGAAGCTGCACATGATGTTTTCCTTTTTAAAGTTGCACAATATTATTCATATCCCTGGAGCTTCAACCTTAAGCTTTTGACTGACAGGCATCAAGTAGATCCTACCTTTGCTGCAATGTTCAAGATGGTGCGTGTGCGTGTGATCTATATATCCCTTTCTACATTCAGCAGCTGAACCAAACTTCACAAAGCAAATCAAAAGAATGGGTAAAAGGTTAGGATAGATGGACTGTTTCCAAACTGGAATACTAATGATGATCTTTAATGAAGCCTGACAGTACAATCTGTTTCTCATTGTTCCCTAAGTGCTGGCTACTGATCGTGTTCGCTTGTGTGAGGTGATGGGGAAAGGTAGGAATGAGTGGCCCCCGCTGGTAAGCAGGGCTGAGAACAGCTGATCATTCAGCAAGGATTAAATTAATTAAAATGATTCCGGCATCTGAAGAATCAATCTTTTTATTTGTTATCATCATACTGTTTATTAATATTGAATGGTGGCTAATTGGTGGCACTGCTGTTTGAGTCATCTGGCTGAGTAATCTTCTTACAGAAAACAGTCACCAGTGCCCAACTCCAGCAGGGAATTGGGAGAAGAGATTTCTCCAACTTCTTGATTATGGAAAGAAGTGGTGAGAGAAGAATGAGAGTTTACAGCTCCTGCCCAGGGCAAAGCACGTGTAACAACATGTTCTGTGCACTGACAACAAGCAGCAGCTCTATAATTTCCACCTAGAAATCCTCTACTTTTTATCATTCAATTTAATGTCTAAGCTGAGTAGACCCAAGATACATTAGTGATTCCTGGGCTTTATTATTAAATAACTGAATTCTCTGTACATATATGTTGCTTGCTTCAGCTTCCACACTATAGATGCTAATTTGTCTCATGCAAGACCATGTATTAAGAGTGAAGTATTGTTAATGAGGATAAACTTAAGAAAAGAAGATTAAAAATCTCCCTGTTGATTTGTTATTGTCCTTGGCAGATATTGGATTATGTAAAACAGGAAAAATGCTGAATTATTTATTTTGGCACAATTAAGGAGATAGTCGGGTGTTCCCTGTCTCCTGAAGTGGTGAATTTTTATAACCGCAATTTTTGAAGAAATGGCTGTAATTCTAGGTGCACTTACCCAAAAGTAACTTCAGTTTAATGCAGTGGGTTTTACTTCTGGGTAGAATGCTGAGAATTAGCCAAAATATTATGCAGCTATACTCAGATGCAGGAAAGTCAGTGACAAAATGATTTATCAGTAAAATGTTTTTTAAATGTACATTTACATTGCAAGGGGGATTTTTATAGTGCTTGCTTAATTTTATGTTGGTCTATAGATTTATCTTATGTTGCAATACTGTAAGCTTTATTAGAATGAAGGTCAAAAATTCCATCCATGAACTGACTCATTTTTTCCTCCTTTGAGAACATTTGGAGTTTGAGTGAGAAGGAAAAAATTTCATGCATTTTTTAAAACCCCATCTTTCAACCGCCACTGAGAGGCAATGAGTGTTGTTAAAAATTAAATGCACACACACAAGAATGATGCAAAAACACAGTTTTACCTCTCTTGATTCTAGCCTTTCACAAGAACCACTCTCACATCACTCCTTTAACAATACCCAAGAATAAAAATGCTCAGAAATGTCAAAAATTACATAAAACTTCATGCCCTTTCTCCTCTACTCAGTTTTTCTGTCTTCCACCCTTTTCAGACTCTTCCATTATCTCTGCTATTTCTTCAGTTGTTTCTTTGCGTTTCTCCATCACTATCCTTTTTCATTGTCCTCTTTTCCAAATTTGGTCTTATTTGTCCACTCTGCATTTTTCTTTGGATTTTTTTGTTTTTCAATTGAAGTAGCTCGCCAAGAATTGAGACCACCAGATTAGAAAGCAAAAATAAAAGTTTATTTTTCTGCAGGGATCTCAGTGGAATGATTTCCAAAGCCTGAGAGCCCCGATCCAGGTATTAGCTCTCTTTTTATACCCTCTTGTAAACAGGTTACAGGAAATGATTACATATGACCATATATGAAGTGTTTACAGGTCAGGCAGACCTGGGTTACATCTTTCAAAAATGATGTATTTTGGTACCAAGGGAGTATTTCTCCAACATCAAAACTCCCTAGGTTCCCGGCACTGCTAAGCACATACCTAAGCCTCTTGATAAGATAAAGGGCGCATCTGCTCACCTTATTTTTCTATATTTTTCTACCTTAGCATTAGCTTCTTCAACTTAACCCTTTCATTCCCCCCTTTATGCCAAATTCTACGCAATTTGACATACTTAAGCTTGCTTTTGGGCCATAACAGCAAAATGAGCTGCCTTCCCCTCCATAGCTTGGGAGAGAGAGGCATGTACACATTTCATAGCACAAGAAATACATATCATTACTAAAAACCCTACTACAATTAAAAGTACAATACCTAGAAACAAGGTTTTTAACCAGCTAAGATCTGGAAGCCAAGAAGTTAACCAATCCCAGGGGTTACTAACGCCACTGTCATTATTTTTTATCAACCCTTGCAACTGCTGTATCTCATCCTCTATAGTCTTGTTCAAATCATGAAACACAACCTTGCATCCTCCTTTGACTATGGTACAAAACCCCCCTTTTCTGGCTAACAAGTAATCCAAGGCCATTCGATGTTGTAACAATAGCTGATTTAGCTCTTCAATTTCTTGTTGGAGGGCTTGTACCAATTTCCCAGTCGCATTTATAGTTTTCTCCAATCTGCAAGTCAATCCTATTATGCTCCTACGATTTTCTTGAGCCATAATTCCTGGGTAGGATCCCAAAGTGAGGACCCCTGTGATCAGTCCTCCTCCTACTCTACTACCCTCACTCTCAGACAACTGTGGCCTCACGATGACCAGATCCTCACATTGACTTCCCAGTGGTCCCACTAAATGCCGTTTCTTCCTACCAACTCGTTTGATCTGTCTTGGTAGGAAAACTTGGACAGGTAGAGTCATATATCCTATTCCTATACACTGGTAAGTCCCTGGGTGGTAGTTGGTGGCCCACCCATTAAAGTAGAACCATAAATGCGGGTCTCTAGCCATCAATCCAGAGCATATACTACCTGACCCTGTATAATTAGGAGTGAACATGGGATATTCTGGGTATAAATCTCCAAAATTAGTTTCATTTAAGTCCCCCTTGGGTTGATAGGAGTTATTATATGTGCCATACAAATAGAATCTATCACTACATGCTGAATAATTTCCCAGTTTACCATAAAATGAGGAATATTTTATATATCCTTTCCACTTAGAATTCCAAGATCCACTATGGTGACAGCAAAAACACATTCCGGGGGAATAAGTATAAAACTTCAACCGCCTAAATCGAGTCTTGTTTATATTACTATCAACTTTGGCAAACATATTGGGATTCCCTCTCAATGCTGACTGTAGGGCTCCTACAACCACTCCCGGTTCACTAATAAGGGAGGGCATAAAACCGAAATCTGCTACAGTCTGTGGATGTTCATAGATCAGGGTGACATTGGGTCCGTGTTGTTGGAACATGTGTGCAGCATGTCATTTGAACCAGTTAGCCTCGACTACTCCACCCATCACGCTCCACATCCCGATCAACATTACCCACTTCATTTTCGGAGCCACTCAGGGACCCAAATCTACTTACTCCACACAAATTCCTTCTGTACATATACAAAAATACTAAAATACCAAGAAATATACACACTACTATTATTATTAGATCACTAATACTAATATTCATTGTTTCTCTCCCATATCCACTGTAGGGGATCTGGCCGTGCGTAGAGTAGTCAGCCTCCGGAGTGACTACAGCAGGGCTCAGTCCCAATCTTCCTCCTCTGCAGTTGCTAGGTCTGACCGTACGTAGAGCTACCAGCGTCCAGCGGGTGGCAGCAGTAGGGTCTAGCCTAGAGTCTTCATTCACCTGTTGCGGATCTGACTGTGCGTAGAGTGGTCAATTCCCTGGTATGACCACGGCAGAGTCTAGTCCGAATCTTCTCTCCCCCTTTTCTTCTGGACAATTTCAGTTTCAAAGGGTTTTCTTGTGATGAAATTACAGCCCAATCAGTAAACGCCCTTTTTATCCTGGTGTAGTGTATCCAAGGTTTCAGCCCTGCTACTTTTACTGCAGTGGGGGTGACTAACAGCACGTGATACGGCCCCCTCCAGCCTGGTGATAGAGGCTCCCCTTTCCAATCTTTAACCCACACCTCATCCCCAGGCTGGAAGGAATGGGCCTTTGTGAGGAAAGGAACTCGTCTAACCTCTAAAGCATGGGCGTTTACCTTCTCTAGAGCTTTCCCTAATGCCTGCACTTCTTCTTGGAGGGTTAAGTTCCCCAGCTCTCGAATGTCCCCTCTCAATCCCTTCAGGATGGCCGGGGGTCTTCCATACAGCAGCTCAAATGGAGTCAGCCCAGTCGTCCGATGAGGGGTGCATCTTATTCTCAAAAGAGCTATTGGGAGTACATCCAACCATTTGAGCTTAGTTTCTTGACACAATTTTGCAAGCTGAGTCTTCAATGTTCTGTTCATCCTTTCCACCTTCCCAGAACTTTGGGGCCTATACGCACAATGTAATTTCCAAGTAATTCCTAAGACTTCTGCCAAACTCTTAACTACTCCGTGCACGAAGGCCGGGCCATTATCAGATCCGATGTGAAGGGGTAACCCGTATCTAGGTACGATGTCTCGGAGTAGAGCTCGTACTACTTCCTTCGCCTTCTCGGTTCTAGTAGGATATGCTTCAACCCACCCAGTGTGAGTGCACACCATTACCAACATATATCGGTATTGTCCCATCCATGGCATCTCGGTGAAGTCCACCACTAGGGATTCGAAGGGAGTAGATCCTTGATGTTGGGTTCCCTCTTCCAATCTGGGTCCTTGACGCGGGTTGTTCCGAGCGCAGAGTTGACACCGTGATGACGCCAGCATGGTGTACTGTCTCATTCCATCTATAAACACATCCTTTGCTAACAACTGGGCCAACGCTGTCTTTCCCAGATGTGTAGCTTCATGTGCCTTCTGAACGATTGGCCATCCCATAGATTGGGGTATGTACCGTCTTCCATCTGGTAGGCCCACCAACCATCTTTGTCACTTATAGCTTTCAGGTCCTTTTCAGCCCTCTCATTCTCCTGCTGGGTGTATCTAGGGGTCTGGTTATTCAAGGAGACTTGAAAAAGTGGTACTACCAATTCTCTGGGCAGGTTCTCCTTCCCACTCACTAGTTCACTCTCAGCAGCCTCCTTTGCAGCAGCATCTGCCTTCCGGTTTCCCCGGACCACTGGATCTTGCCCTCTCTGATGTCCTTTACAGTGCATCACAGCAACTTTACTAGGGGCCCACACCGCTTCTAATAGGTGCTCTATTTCTTTTCCATATTTGATCTCTTGTCCTGAAGAATTGATCAATCCTTTTTTTTTGTACAGTGCTCCATGTGCGTGCAGGGTAGTGAAGGCATACTTTGAATCTGTGTATATGTTTACAGTAAGTCCTTCGGCCAGCTCTAAAGCCCTGATCAAAGCGATAAGTTCCGCCTTCTGGGCCGAGGTACCAACAGGTAGCGCTTTGGCTTCTATTATTTTATCTGCCGTGACCACTGCATAGCCGGCCTTTCGCTTCCCCTCTCGCACAAAGCTACTTCCATCTGTATAGTAAGTGACATCAGGATGGGGCCATGGGGTATCCCGCAAGTCTGGTCTACTTGAGTATACTTCATCCATGGTTTGAAGGCAGTCGTGGTGTATATTTCCAGATTCTGCTGGGAGCAGTGTTGCAGGGTTCAGGGTGGTGCACAACTCCAACTTCACTCTAGGGTTTTCATACAACATTCCCTGATACTTGGACATTCGGCTATTCGTGAACCAATAGCTACCTTTGTACTCCATGAGGGCCAGTACAGAATGTGGAACCTTTACCATCAAATTCTGGCCTAAGGTTAACTTATCTGCTTCTTTTACCAACAAGGCTGTTGCTGCTATAGCCCTGAGACACCCAGGCCATCCTCTAGCGACTGGATCTAATTGCTTAAAAGATATGCCACTGGGCGATGCCAGGATCCCAACATCTGTGTCAGTACTCCCACGGCTATTCCATTCTTCTCATCAACAAATAAGGTGAACTTCTTTGTTACATCTGGCAGACCTAGCGCCGGAGCTTCCATCAGCGCCTTCTTTATCTGTTCCCAGGCGTTCTTTTTTTCTTTTCCCCACACAAATTCAGACTTCTCCGGACCTTTGGTAGCTTCATATAATGGTTTGCTCATTACTGCGAAGTTAGGAATCCAGATTCTGCAAAACCCAGCTGCACCCAAGAATCTCGCACCATCTTCCGATTCCGGGGCTCAGGCAGAGCACACACAGCCTCCTTCCTTTCTCGGCCTACGCTCGTTTCCCTTGAGTCACTTGGAATCCCAGATATCGCACCTCTGTCTGGCACAACTGGGCCTTCTTCTTAGATACTTTGTAGCCTGCTTCCCACAGAAGCTGGAGCAACTCCATTGTGGCCTCCTTACACTCCTCCTCACTGGTGGCGGCCAACAGTAGATCGTCCACATATTGCAGCAAAACTCGTCTCTCGGGTTCAGATTGGAATTTTCTCAAGTCTTGACTCAATGATGTCCCAAAAATCGTTGGCGAGTTCTTCCACCCCTGAGGCAAGCGGCACCACGTGAACTGGGTCTTCTGGCCTGTAATGCTGTCTTCCACCTGGAAGGCAAATATGTCCTGGCTTTGGGGGGCCACTCGGATACAGAAGAAGGCATCCTTGAGATCCAAAACAGTGAAGTGAGTAGCTGCAGATGGAACTAGTCCCATCAGGACATATGGGTTTGGTACCACTGGGTGTAGGGTTACTGTAGCTTTGTTTACCATCCTTAAATCTTGTACTGGACGATATTCCCTCGTCCCAGGTTTCAATACTGGGAGTAATGGAGTATTCCAGGGAGAGCGGCATTCCCGAATTATATTGTACTTCTTCAGCCGTTCTAAATGCTTCTGGATCCCTTCCAGGGCTTCTCTGGGTAGATCATATTGCCTTACACGAGTGGGCATAGCATTTGGCTTTAATTCTACCACTATGGGGGCCACGAACCGGGCTAACCCAGGTGGGTTGTCTCAGCCCACACGCCTGGGGGTCCAAATATAGCGGGTTGCTCTTGACAAACCATGATCTGGTACCTTCGCCACTCCTCCTCCATTGGATAAGTCACTGAGATATTCTTTGGTCCTCTAAAATTTATTTCCATCGTCCCATCTTCTTCAATAGAAATTTGAGCTCTCAATTTAGCCAACAAATCTCGACCCAATAAGGGCACAGGGCAACTTGGCAAATACAAAAACTGGTGAGTGACTTGATGTCTTCCTAGATCCACAATCCTTTTTTCTAAGAGAGGGTGTTTTTCCAATTTCCCCGTGGCCCCCACAATTCTTATGGCTTTCTCAGTTTTTGGGGCTATTGCAGAATTTAATACTGAACGGGTGGCTCCCGTATCTACCATCATGGGGATGGCTCGGTCCCCTATTTGTGCTGTGACCATAGGCTCCCCGGCCGAGAGCAAGGGGGCCCGGTCTGTCCTAATCTTAAAGTTCCATTTCAGCTAGTCCAATGAAGTCCTCGAACCCTTCGTCCATCCCCTGCTCATATCTTCCATCCACTACTCTTCCTCTTCCTCTTCCTCGATTTGCTCCCCTTCCTCTTCCTCGATCCATTCCTCTTCCTCTGTTCGCCATCCCTCTCTGTCTGGGACATTCATTCTTCCAATGCCCAACCTGTCGGCAGAGGGCACACTCATTGCGTCTCAATGGAGGTCCACTTCCTCTTCCAATTTTCCGCCCCCCTTCCTTTGTTGCCAAAGCTGCAGCCAATAATTCCGCTTTCTTATGCATCCGCCTGTCCTTCTCCCGTTTCTCCTCTTGGTCTCTATTCACATATACTCTCTGGGCAATTTCCAACAATTGGCTCAAATTCATACCCGCAAATCCCTCTTGTTTCTGGAGTTTCTTCCTTATATCTGGATAACTTTGGGTCACGAAGGCCAAATTCACCATCTGTTGGTTGCCTGGGTCTTCTGGGTTCACAGGAGTATACTGCCTATAAGCATCAAGCAATCTTTCCAAATATGTTCCTGGGGGTTCAGTGGGTCCCTGAAGTATCTCTGATACTTTGGACATATTAACAGGCCTCTTCATTCCTTCTCTCATAGCTTCCACTAGTAGAGCTTGATAATCAGTGAGCATAGCCAACTGTGCTGGGAGGTTCGGGTCCCATCCTGGGTCCGCCAAGGGGACCCTACCTCTCATCCACTGCTCAGGGTTCGCCTCTCCAGGAGGTGCCCTGTCTCTAGCTATCCGTTCTGCATGCTGAATTATTCTCCTCCGCTCTTCAGTAGTGAACAAAGTCAGGAGCAACTGCTGACAATCTTGCCAATTGGGGACATGTGAGGCCATAATACTGGAACAAAGTTCAATTACTTCTTGTGGCTTATCTGTATAAGTAGCATAATGGGTCTTCCAATTAAGGAGGTCAGACGTGGTGAAGGGAGTATATTGGTAACTCGGGACTCGCCGATAACCACCCTCTTGGGTGGGATCTGGCACCAATTGACTGATTTGTCGCAATGGTGCAATCACATCCCCACTTTCCTCATCCGAATCATCTACTTCTTCTACTTCCTTCTGGGGTTTTGTCTGTTTACTCTTGACCTGCTTACTCTTGGATTTTTCTTTTGGTCCAGTCTGTTCGGGTTTGGGTCTGAGTGTCATCTTATTCTGGACAGCCAAACTGGAACCTGGCAACTCCTCTGTCATTCCTCTTCATGGGTAACTGGGGCCAAATCCGCCAGTCCCCCAGCCACTCCCTCTTGTTGTGAGGCTGCCTGAGGTACTGGTGGCAGTGGAGCAGGCGGTGGTACTTCCAAAGCCAGTGGTGGCGGGGCTGGCTGCATCACCACATACGGTGGAGGGGGGGCAGTGGGCTCTTCTGGAGCTGAATCAGGCAAAATCTGGGCTTTTCCAAGCTTTCGTCTGGCCCTGTCCTGCCTCAGCACCATAGCCTTACAAATTTGTTCCTGACACTTCTGCAACCAAGAGGGGTTCTCTGTAACCACTGTGTCCCATGAATCTATGTATGGATACTGATCAGGATGGCCAGGCTCACCCACCACTACTGAATACACTGCCTTGATTCGAGCGGGTTCTAAGCTCCCTTCCGGAGGCCACCCCACCTTGAAAGAAGGCCACTCCACTTCACATAAATTCCGTAAACGCCCTGGCGTCATCGGGGGGTCCCCATAGTCCCCACTGAATCCTTTCTTGAAATTCTTTAACATACAACCTAAAGGGGTTTGCCGGCTTTGCCCCCCACCCATTTCCTCCCAACGTGGACAAGACACACTAGGAGAAAGGGATTTGGCGCGTGAGTAAGGGGTCTCACGCGCCAACACGAAGGGGGACAGACACCACTCTCTCTGTGCCGACCCACGCACCCGGACTCTCAACGGTATGCAATGGGAACTGCGACACCTTGCGCCCCTCCTTTCACACCACATTCACGCCAACAAACTACCTCCCACCTCTTTTTCCACCTCCAAAAAGCCTCGCGGTTTCACCCACAACAGTGGGGTACTAAGGCAAGACGTAAGGGGTTGATCAGGCCCCTCTTCTCCCTGAAGTTGCAGGGAGGGCACTCACCAACAGTCGTGGGAGGGTTCTGCTTTCTGCTCCGTCTTCGGGTCCCTGGGCTGGATCACCACCGCCAGAGCCGCCGCCTCACTCCGAGTCAATCCTTCTGACAAAAGTAAGTCAGGGGCGCCCTGGGTCGCGTCGGAAAGAGGCGACGGCCCCGACACCCTGGCGTCCGCCTAAGTGGGCAAAACGCCCCTCAATATCCCGGGCGAGCCCCCAAATTGAAGTAGCTCGCCAAGAATTGAGACCACCAGATTAGAAAGCAAAAATAAAAGTTTATTTTTCTGCAGGGATCTCAGTGGAATGATTTCCAAAGCCTGAGAGCCCCGATCCAGGTATTAGCTCTCTTTTTATACCCTCTTGTAAACAGGTTACAGGAAATGATTACATATGACCATATATGAAGTGTTTACAGGTCAGGCAGACCTGGGTTACATCTTTCAAAAATGATGTATTTTGGTACCAAGGGAGTATTTCTCCAACATCAAAACTCCCTAGGTTCCCGGCACTGCTAAGCACATACCTAAGCCTCTTGATAAGATAAAGGGCGCATCTGCTCACCTTATTTTTCTATATTTTTCTACCTTAGCATTAGCTTCTTCAACTTAACCCTTTCACTGTGTGTTCATCCATCTTTCTGCTTGTTTGCCTCTTCCTTCTTTTGCTGTATATCCAATCCCTTCTACTGTCTCTCATCTTCAGCCAGTCTTTCCTCCTCTTTTTCCCTGTGTCTTCTTCCTCTCTCCTGTAGTGTCTTGAAGTTCAGCCTTCTTTCCTGCACTCTCTTTTCTACAGTCTCTTCCATCATGCCACCCTCACTGTGCTGCCTTCCTTTCCCAGTGCCTCTGCATCACCCATCAGCAGCACCATGGACTTCTTCTAGCTACTCCTTCCTTCCTTTTTGTAAGTTCCCTAAAATTAAACTACTGTAAAGTTATAATATGATCCAGATGCATTCATTCAGAAATGAATTGACTGTTTCCACTTCAGGAAAAATTAATTTTTGGACTACATTTCTCAGAATCCCTGAGCCAGCATGGTCAGTAACTGGTCATTCATTCCCTGTTTTGAAAGAAGATTTGTAGGTCTAAAACCAACCTCTTCCTCACCATGTATCAAAATGGCTAATTGCTTCCCCAGAGGCTTCAGGAGTTTCAAGTAGTCATCATATATAGATACACTTTTTTTTGTTTTAAGGAAAAGTTGAAGATGGTGTGCAGGGAAATAATTTGCATCCACGAAAAAAAGCTTTCTGGGCCACATGTAGCCTGTGGGCACCACTGCCTTAAATTATGATGTGTGTGTCTATGTATGTGCATGCACAGCATAAATACATACCTATACACATGCACATATAAATGAAGAGTCAGAGTGGTTTGACTGTTGGGCTAGGATGCCTGGATCAGAACTCAAACCCCCGTTCAGCCATGGGAACCCACTGAATGACCTTGGACAAGTTACCTTCCCTCAGCCTCAGAGGAAGTTGACATCAAACCTCCTGTGAATAAATCTTGCCCAGAAAACTCTAGTATAGAACAACAACAACAACAAAACAACAAAAATTGTATTTATCTGTCACTCTCTTTTATATGCAAACTTTGAAATGTATTCATTTGGCATTTATTTATTTATAGGAGCCCTGGTGGCGCAGTGGTTAAATGCCAGTACTGCAACCACAAGGTTGTGAGTTCGATCCTGCCTGGCTCCAAGGTTGACTCAGCCTTCCATCCTTTCGCAGGTCGGTAAAATGAGTACCCAGCTTGTTGGGGGCAATTAGCTAAGATACATTGTAAACCGCTTAGATAACACTAGTTGATAGGCGGTATAGAAATAACTGCTATTGCTATTGCTATTAATATCTTATATTTCTCCTGTCAGAGGATGTTAGGCAGCTTACACTAAATGTAAAAAAAAAGCTGAGTACGCCTAAAATATAATTCTGCAAAAAAAAATTATACACAGTTATATACTGAGAAGTGAGCCTCATTGGTTTCAGCTCCCACCAATGTGGTTATAGTACACCCCCAATAGTATTCCTTTTTTCGTCAGTATAAAATATGATCATGGTGCCTTCTAACTCTATGATTTTGTGATCAGGATAAAGCGTGGTTGTCAGTTCTTGTGAAAATTCTCTCATACACATGAAAAATGTGATGCAGCATTTCTGGAGATGAATGGTTCTTCTTTCATAGTAGCTGGCAGCTGTGACAGCAAGATCAATAAATCAAAAGTTTGACAGGCCCTTTCTAATCCTGCTGTGTGTTATTCATATGAAATATGTGACACTACCATGATCACAAATGTGCCTTATTTGTGGGTGCTTGGCCATAGTCAGTTGTGTGCCAATGCCAGAATATTTATTGATTTCTTGATTAAATCCCAGCCTTAAGTGTAAAATTTTAATTCCATTTTCTTTTTATGACTTTTGCTTTAATTATTTGGAAATAAGCATACTGTGTTATAGTGGAGCCAATGCACCAGAGGCTTTCTTCTGGAAAGCAAAATAGAATGGCCGAGAAAGAGAAAGAAAGGAAGGAAGAAAGGAAGGAAGGAAGGAAGGACACAGAGAGAGGCATAAAGAAGAGCTTAAATTATTTGTCAAGATCAGAAGGTTCTATCTCTGTTTGGTCAGTCCTTGAATCCTGTTTACCTTTTAAATACTTCCTATTATCTCCTGTTTAGAGATCTGATTGAATACATAGGTTAGAATTCCCAGACTTTCCATATGCTTGCTATGTTTTGTTCCTGATTGGAATTTTGTGCTCAAATAGTGGGTGCTGTTATGTTCTCAGTGCCGCATGTATGGAATTGTATCATTGTTTTTCTTGCAAGAAGGATGTGTCATTTAGATTCCTTTAAAGAAAATGTGTAGGTTTTATTTGTTTTGTTTTTTACTCCATTCTGGATGTTCACTGACTTTGTAATCAAATTAAGTAGAAATTATGCCTGGGGAGTTTTCCCAAAGAGAGTCCTGTTTTAATTCAGAATTTATCTGAGCATTCCTCTTTTGTATCAGGAGACCTTTGATCATTTCTCAAGCAGGATATTTTTAAAGAAACTGTTATTGGGTGTCCATTTTCTTATTCAAAAGTTTCACAAGGGGAAGCAACTCTACTACATACAGTGCTGACATTTAGAATCAGCTGAAAAAGATTTTTTAAAAAAGGGGGGGAAGGAAGAGGTCAATACAGAGGTGCAAATATATTAAGACACATCAGTATGTTAGCAATTTTTACTGTCTTGCACATCACCAGAAAATAGCTGAATTGGTTTTTTTTATTAAAAAAATCCCTAAAATTCTAGTTCAGATAAATTGTATAAAAACACAACTGATATATATTTGGGGATTATCTAATTTACAATAACTTGCAGAATGCATTGAAATAGGACTGAGAGTTGTACAGTTCATTGAATCAGATGTGTCCATTTGTTTCCACTGGGTGACCAAACTTCAGGACTGGGTGTCCAATTGGATACACAACTGTTATAAAAATTCCTCAGAGGGAGATTAAAAATGCCTATTTTCATTTGGGCGCTGTGGTTTCCACAAAACCAACTCTCTGTGGTTTCCACAAAACCAAAACCATAAGAAGATACATATTGGATCTCTTCTCACATATTGACCTAAAACAGCAGTAAGCTCACAAGTTGGATGAAAGTACAACAGCTCCCTGCTGCTCATGCTTCACACCCAGGAGATAATATACACAATCATAATTTGTCTGACAGTAGCAAACTGATTGGTCTGATATATGTTTATCGTGACTTGTGGCCATGGATAGCCCCATCTTCCATGAACTTGTCCAATTCCCTTTTAAAGCTGTACATTCCATGGCAAATCCCACAGCTTAACTATTGGGAAAGGAATACAGTGGACCTTTTGTATATGCCTCCTCTGGAGCTGTGATTTTGAGTAACTGTGGAGCATCACGTTCTATACATAACGTGCATGTATGTATGTGATGTGAATACAGGCATGTTGAAGTACCTATGAGCACATTGCTGCCATTTAATAATGTAGAACACAGTCATTTGTGTTCTTCACTATTTGCAGGGGATCCTAGAACCAAACCCCGATATATACAATGGGGCCTTTGTACTTCCCTTTTTTCTGTCCTGAGTCTTCAACTATTCTGTTTCAGTGGATGATGCAGCTTCTGTTATTAAGAGAGAGGGAAGAATGTTCCTTCTAGCCACTTCCTCTGCACCATGCTTAATTTTATACACCTTAATCATGACTCCTGTTACCTGTCTTTTTCCATTTTCCATTTATTACTATTTCTATACTGTCTCCCTTTTGTATAAACCCCATAATGTCTCACACAAACACCCTAAACCAGGAATAGGCAAAGCACAGCCAAGACTGTACAGTATTTGAAGCTGCCAAGCATCACATAGCCTCCTTCCAAAGCCTCTGTGTGTGTTGAAGTATTTTTCTTTTTAAAAAAAAAATTAACAAAAAGGGCAAGGGGGTGGTCCTCCAAGGTACTGCAAGGTGACAATACACTCTCCTAAACCCCTGACAGTTTTCTCATCTTTGTCCTAAACAATAAACAAAGTCAATAAAAAATGCATGCCTATACCATATCAGAACATTCATACATTCCATGGCTAGAAAAATAGAAAGGTGTTTTCCCTCAGTATTAATTAATTAATTACCCCACCTTCCTCTCAACATGGGACCCAGGGCAGCCAACAATGTAAGTTTTAAAAAATAGCTGAAACAATAAATAATACAAAAGCTTTTGTTAATAAATAAATAAATAAATAAATAAATAAATAAAAGATAACCAGTTAAAACAGTGCTGGGCAAACTGCATCCATGGGCTGTGTGCAGCCCCTTAACCCCACTTTTGTAGCCCCTAAAAGACTTACTGGTCCTCCTCCAATGCACCAAATTTTAAAAAGAAAAACTGCTAAAAGATCACAAATGGATGAAAACATTCAAAATAGTTATTTATTTTTGTATTTATTAAAATATTTCTATCTTGCCCTTTATCTGAAGATCTCAGGGTGCCTTACAATAGCATCAACTTAAAATAATAAATAATTACAAAAGTTTAAAAGAGTAAATAAATATTAGATTAGATAGTTTCTCAATTTAAAAACTGGAAATTTAAAACTTATTAAAATAATCTTGAATAATATAACCCTAAAATATGTGCAGCCTAGGTAAAATCAGTTTGGCCAGGCTTTAATAAAAAGCCTGGTTTAAGTGGGCACCTAAATGATTCCAGCACTGGTGCCAACTGTGTCTCCAGAGGGAGGGAATTCCACCGCCAAGGTGCCACTGCAGAGAAGGCCCTCTGTGATGATAGCCATGAAGTCCTGAATAGGCTCTGTCAGGACAACCTCAGTACTGATGTTGAAGTCCTCCAGAACGACAGTCCTGGGTTTCTCCAACACCGTCACTGGAACCATCTCAGCCCCCACCACCAACCCCCTCAACTACTCCAGAATTCATACTACCCCAATAGCTCTTTTTTTTCCTTCACAGTGCCTCTAAAAATGGCAACAGGAAGTTATGTGTCACCATATTATGCAAAGCATAATAAGGATTAAAAAAATGCAGCACATCCCATTAGAAGTTCCTTCCGCCACCAATTAAAAGATGAGTGCATGTTTGTTTGTTTGTTTATTTAATTCATTAATATCCCACTTTTCTCCCAACAATGGGACTCAAAGCAGCTAGCAACATAAAAACAATAAACATTAAAACATAACAGGATAAATGTAAAATGTAAAAAATGAATTAAACAATGTATACATTTAAAACATGACACATAAAAATATTAAATACATTAAAATAGATTAAAAACTATACCAGCCTTAAGAACAGAACAGCACTAAAGCCCAAACCAATGAATTTATAAAAGCCTGATGGAACAAAAATGTTTGAACATGCCGTCCAAAGGAAAACAAGGACAGCATCATCCTGGCCTCTCTAGAGAGGGAGTTCCAAAGTAGGGGAGCAGCCACCAAGAAGGTCCACGTTTGTTCCCACCAAACATGAGAGTGTCATGAGACAGAGAGAAGGGACTCTCCAGATGATCTTAGCATTCTACTGGATTCACAAAGTTATCAAAAAATTTAAAAATCTTTGCCTGCTGGCAAAAAGAGAGCAGAGGTGGAGCCAAGTGAGCCTTCTGAAGGAGACAATTCCATAATCTGGGAGCAGTCATCATGAAAGGTGTCTCCAGTGTCCTCACCAGATGGGCATGTGAGTGTGGCAACATATGCTTGACATCAGATATGCCAACACTGAGGACTGATGTACTGAAGGGACAATATCATTCTATAGTGTTGCCACTAGAGGAAAACAGAGAGATCTCCAAAAGACAGAACCATCTCTGTCTCACTGCCAATGGAAAATGCAAACCATGGCATCGGCAACACTGTGGATCACAGTGACCTGTCCTTTGGTACAGGCAAGAGATATTCCTTGAGATAGAATCATAGAATCATGAGTTGGAAGAGACCCCAGGGGCCATCGAGTCCAGCCCCCTGCTATGCAGGAACACCCATCAAAGCATTCCCAACAGATGGCCATCCAGCCTCTGCTTAAAAACCTCCAAAGAAGGAGACTCAACCAGATAAATGGTCCTGAGTTGTACCAGGCTTTGAATATTAATATAGTATCATTAAGCAGATGGTGGAAGATAGCATTAGGGTCACCCTGAAACCTCAAAAAACCGTGTGGGGCCAGACCTAAAAAATGTCTGCCATGGACTACTCCGAGTAGTCTACACCATTGTGGATGAGCCCTGAATCAGCCTGGAAAGGTCCTCAGTTTTAACCAAAGGAACTCTCCTCTCATAGGAAGAGTGCAATCAAAACCACTTCTTATATGAGCAAAGAGAAGGGTTTAAAGGTGGGTTTTTTAATAGGTTAAAGTGACAATGATCTCATAGAGCATTCCACGCATGTGCAAGAATCATTATTTTCTCAGGACCAAAATTCTGATACATGGTTGCAAATAAAGTAACTTCTGGTTAACAATCAACAGTGAACCCCAATCACACATGTATTTGTTCAGCAGTAAAATATAACAAATATTCTTACAGAGAATAACAGAGCGCTGGTAACTGATACTGTGAACTCAGGTATTGACTTTGCCAATTAATATCTGCATAATTTTAAGTAGGACAAGGGGCCGACAACAGAAACAACCTTTAAAGTTGACTAGAATTCAAAATGGAGGAACTTTAGTTACCAAAGCAGAGTAAGCAAAGAGATACACAGAGAGTTCCTTTAGCAAGGGCATTCTAGCAGGCAATATCCTCTGTGAATTAAACTGTCCAGGGCACTGAATCTCTACCAGCCCTGCAAAGTAGACCAGGGAAAACCTGGAGAAGCACTATGTATTTCGTTTAGACTCTCTTGCTGCTTACAGTTGCATCATATGATTTAGGACAGATGGCGCAAACTGTCGGCAGGGAGGCAGGAGTTTGAAAACAAAACCCAAAGTGTAGCAAAGGTCCCCCCACATTAATGACACATGTTAGTTCATACAATTCTATGATCAATTGCAAGCAAGCGGATTGAAAGATTAAATTTTCCAGCCAAACAAGAACACAGGTACTCCTTCATTCATAACTACGTAAACTGGCAATGGGCAATTATGGTGAGGCTAGGGGCCAATTTCAAGTATGCTGAACTGCTTGAGAGCTGCATTTTTTGTTTTCTCTTTTTAATTTGGGGGCTATTTAACTGCACATTCCATTGAGTTTGGGAACACCACTGTCTGCTGCTGGCATTAAGTTCACATAGCATATACACCCCAACATAGGTCAATTCTATCCAGAGATGTCTTTCATTTCACTGCCCCATTTGATGAGAACACAGAAAAGAGCTGCTCCCAGGGTATGGAACTCTTTTTCATGGAAGGTTTAGTTAGCACTCTGCTCGCTTCCTGCCAGCAGCCATAAGACGTTTTAAGCTGGATTTTGTTTTAAATTTTGTAAGCCACTTTGAGGCCCTTTCCGCACGAGGTGAGGGAATCGCTCCGTGCCATTACCTACCGCTTCTTCTGGGGTCCGAAGCAATGCGGACTGTCCCTGAAGCCCTTCCGCGGGGCTCCTTCTTGGTCCAGGGTGAATCAGAGCAGTGCGAGGTCTGTAGATCCGCACTGCTCCGGCTTCCAAAATGGCGGCTTCCGGTTGGTCGTGGGTCCTGACCAACCGCTGAAGCTCGCCACACCTAAAACCCGCCCTCCACAGATCGCAGGCTCACATTGGTGCGAGCTTGTGAATCTGCACAAGGGAGCAGGAATGCAATGGCGCATTCCAGGAAAATAAAGACCTGTTTTTTGCGGTCTTTAGAAAACACGCTGGAGGACCACTTGGGGTCATTTTGGAGCGGACCGAGGTGCGGATCTCCAGTAAGTAGTCCGCTCCTAGTCCGCTCCAAGATGCAGATGACCTCCGTGAGAGGACGCACTGCCCTGTTCCAATTGCCTGGTGCGGAAAGGGCCTGAGTCCCTTGTCAGGAGAAAGATGGGGTACAATATAATACAATAAATATATAAAAGCCCTTAGAAACAAAAGATTGTAAAAAGGGTGGCTTAGGAATTCGCCTGTCTCTTTTTGAAAAGAATTTCCCCAAGTCTCCTGGTAGTCCCATGGCTCCAAGAACCTTCTTGAAGCAGCTCTGTATTGGGCTGTTTCATCACCCTTTCCTCTGGGCCTTTCTGCACTGCACTGTTATAGTGCTATTATTCCACTTTCAACATCCTGTGGAATCCTGGGATTTGCAGTTTAGGGGGAACATTTAGAATTTTTAGCCAGGGAGCTCTTTGGCCTCAGTAAACTACAAACCCCAGAATTCCACAGGATATTGAAAGTGGAATAATAGCACTATAACAGTGTAGTGCAGAAAGGCCCTCTCTTTCTACCAGTTGCCATTTCTCCTTTACTGCTGCTGCTTGCATAGAGGGGTTTTGGATACCAGCTTGCAAAAGCAAGAAAAATGCCCAATTGCTACTCATCCACTATAAGATCTAGGACTAGGCCTTATTTACTTCTCCATGATCCATCTTTGCTCCAGATAAAAATGCTTCTTGCATTAGATAAGTCAAATCATACCTACCATTAAAAAAAAATAGGGAAAACTGTCCACCAATCAACAGATAGCTGGCATGTATCCATTCCTTCGCAAAAAAGTTTTATTGAATGGACCTGGTAAATACAACACAATATAGTTATAGTCCTTAACAACCTTAAAACAGGACAAAGAAAGGAAAACATATTGATGTAATGTACTGATTCCAGGAAGAAAGAAAGGCCCAAAAAACAAAACTTGGATATCTCTTAGGCTTGTTTTATTAAAACTTTGATCGTGGTGAGTCCATCCTAATGCTTATTAACATTTCCCCTGCAAAAGATCAGTTTTCTCATTTTGTTTTTGTTTTAGAAAAGAGAGGTCTCCATCCACTAATAGTGCCTTTCAGTTTATATAGTGAAAAAGACTATGCTATATTGTTGTGCTCTTTTATCTTTAAATTCCTTTTTCCCCTCTTCTAAATACTTTTACACATTGTGAAATGCATCTATAAGTCTTCCAGCAAATACTCTAAGTAGCTAATTTTGAGTAATACTTTGTCTTCAAAGTTACTGAGTAGTTCACTTTTAACCTTTTGTATCACTGTCTGGAAAGGATTCCTCTTTAAAATCTCCTTGTGGCTGGTATGCAAGAAGTGGGCTATTTGTCCGACTTAAGAGTTTTCTGAAGGTAGCCTTTCACATTGTCACTTTTGTCCCCTTCTACTTGTTTCAGCCAATTTCCTAAACAGTAGTTTACCAACAGTGCCTTTCTAGGTTATTTCCCCCCTCCTGAGCTAAAACATGGAACAATCTTGTTTTTCAGCAGTTGTATGTCTAACAATGCAATGCTATACGTATCTACTCACAAGCAAGCCTCACTGAATTTCATGAGATTTATTCTCATGTCAGCCTATATGTGACTGCATAATTTATACCCACTCCCTGCAGTGGGTATAAAAAGTTGTGGCTAGTACTGGAATTTCTAGAGAAACAAAAGGGGGAAAGATGAACATTACATGTATTGAAAACACACAGATGCACATACAGTAAGTACAGCTACCACTCCTGCCAAGTCCCAAGGATTTTGGTTGGTTTGGAGGAGACTTTTGCTAGTTCTGGTGAGCATAAGGTTGTGTGTGTGCAGGGGTGTATGAGTACTTGCATTCTCATGTACTCCCATGGGCATCAGATTGAGCCCTGTGTGAAGAAAATGGTGAACTAAAAAGGTCTTTGATCTGATCCAATGCAGCTTTCCTTATATTCTTATGGTTAAAGGAATTATAAATCGAATCATCATCAAACACAAACACTACTGAACAATTTCATTTATTTTTTCATGGAACAGTTAAAGGTGTGAAGATGTGATACAAAGGGGAAGAAGCTATAATCCATGGCCTCCCTAGTCAGTTATCGCAGCTGCCATTTCAGGTTCCAATATTCCTTGCCTAAGAAAGCTCTTTGAAATTCATGGGGTTGCCATAAGTTGATGGGTGACCTGAAGGCACATACAACACACACAGAAGAACAAAAATGTTTGAATGGGAAAGGGCAAACTAGAGAACAAGGGTTAATGGCTAGCTTTGGGATATATATTAAAAAATGTTAGAAAATATGAGAGATAGTAACATATCTCATAAGCAGAATAAATAGCATTCATAAGCAGAGGGTGAGCAACAACCAGTCCTACACCATCACTACCCACCTGCATAGGATCTAGCAGAGGAATAAACAGGCTTAGAAAATATATGAATTAGGTTTACTTTACAAATATTAGAGGTTTCATGACAACTTACAACTCTGTAACATGTGTTTTTAAAAAATGGAGGAGACCAAGTGAGCTGCAGATTACAAAATGAACAACAAAGGCCATTTAACAAAAAGTGACATGAATGCTTGCTGTGCCTAAATTCTTAAAAAACATGCAAATTAGCAATTACCAAGTATAGGCATGCTAAGGTTGCTACATTTAACAAAGTAAGAAAAGGGGCTGGCACCTTAAAAGCTAACAAATTATGACATAAACTTTTGTGGATTACACTCTATTTCATTAGATGCACAAAGTATTATCTTAGTTACAGGTATATATCACATAGTTTAGCAAGATGGGTTTATAAACTTTTATGTGCAGACTTCAATAACTGTAGTAAAGCCATTGGAGATAAATAGTGTGTGTCTCTGTAACTATCAGCTTAGCTGAGCTGAAGCCATTTCATTACGTGCCTTTGTTTATCTATAAAAGATGTGTCAAAGGTTAATAAGATAAGTAAGAACAATTTGATAACTGGCTGCCTTACTTTGAGAGCATCTGTTTGCATAGGAAAGATGATGTTAGGTCACAGAGACTCCGTTCTGTAGATCTCGCAACTTTTGTTAAGTAAACTTTTAACTCCTGTAGTTTTTCTCTATGCTTCATGTAACACTGAAAGTTCTGTAAATATGCTACTGCTTCAAATAAACCTCATGCATTTGACCGACCCCTTGCTATTCAGCTCAGCTGAAAGCAGAGTTCACAGGACTGGAACCTTTTTGAAAAATGTATGGTGTGTGTGTAACTATGTATGACTCCTTCCAATCCAGCTCCCTGCTTCACATGGGAAGGCACAGGTAGACTGATATTTCAATCTATCCCTACAAAGCTTAATTGTGACCATCCACAAAGCAGTGCCTAGAAATATTACTTTTTTGGACTGTAACTTCCCAAATGCCCCAACCAAAATACTGGAAGTTGTATTCCAAAACCCCAGCTTTCCCAAGCTCTGCCAATAACACAAATTTTGGCCATAAAAGCCTTGCTGGAACAGAATGAAGGCATATCTAATCCATCATTCTATTACCACAGTAGTTAACCAGATGCCTATGGGAAGTCCACAAGGAGAACATGACCGCAATGGCACCCTAAGCAAATTATATTAAGAGGCACTCTGTCTTTGATACTAGGGATAATATATAGCCATCATAACCAGTAGATGTGATTAGGCTTTTCTTTTCAAGAAGTGGTCTAATCCTCCTTTAAAGTTATCGGTAACCAGCTCTCTATCTGGTGATAGTGAATTCAGTCTGAATTGAATTTCCTTGCCATTCAGCTTCATTGAATGACCCCAGGTTCTAATATTGGACCCAACCACACTAAAGAGTTATGGCACTATGATTCCACTGTAACTGCCATGCAACGTTCTATGGCATTTGTAGTTTAGGGAGGAACATTTACAATTCTCAGCCTGAGAACTCCAGTGTCTGAACAAACTACAAACCCCAGGATTCAACTGGATGCAGCCACAGCATGTAAAGTTAAATTGTAGTGCTCTGATTGTGTAGTGTGAAAAGTGTGTAGCTAATGAATCACCAGAGGGTGATGAGTCTCTGACAGTGTAAATAGAGACTCCCTAGGTAACTGCATGAGAGCCTCCAGCAAATAAAAAGGATTAAAAGCCCACTGAGACAAGGAAGCTCCCTATTACAACTCTCTGATTTCCATGTATTGAACATGTGCATGGGAATCTGTTGTGATCAGAGTTCCAGTTCCTGCAGAGATCTATGTGCATGGGTGTTCCCCACATTGACATGATCCATATTCAACGAGTGGAGGGGATATCTAGCGGGGGAGATGCATATCTGCACAGATGAGGGCAACAAGGGACAGTGTGGCTACCCCTGTAATCACACAGAACCCCTTCCTATGATTATTGTGTGAAGAATGAAGAGATTGGGGTTGGGGGGCCGATTTATCAAAATATATAGTTATTTTCTTCACCATTCTTTATCAGAGAGCTTGACCCTATAAGGACTATATTCTGTCATATAAACCTGCCTGTGTTTGAAGATCTTCTAGAGAGGCATTTCTCTCTGTCCTACCACTCTCACAAGAACATCTTGTGGACAGGCCTTTTTGGAAATTGCTCCAACCCAAGGGGTTACACTAGTATCCTCCTTGCTATCTTTCCACAGGCATGTACAGACTTTTTGTTTGTTTGTTTGTTTCCACACGCCTTGAAAGACTGATTGTTCAAGAATTGCATAATGTTCTAGATCTCCTATTTACTTTTTTCTTTTTCATGCTTGGGTTTCAGTTTTAAATAGTTTAATTACACTTTTAACTTTTGCACGTTGTGAATTTTTAGCTATGTATGTTTTAGGTGTTCTTAAAGCTGCCTTGAGACCTTAACTGGGGAAAAAGTGGGATAAAAATAAATACAATAAGCAATAAAATGAATAAATAAAACCTTTTCAGAGTCCTGAAAATGTAATGTCTGTTGCACGTAAACACCTGAAAATTACCCCAAATTCTTAGCATATAATTGGGCAGCGGTAGGGAACATGTCACCCTCCAGATGTTACTTGATGGCAGGTTCCGTTAGTCCTAGTCAGTGTAATCAATAGTGAGGGATGATGAGAACTGTAGTCCAACATCTAGAAAATCCTGCATTCCACATCCCTGTTTTAAGGCAATATCAACTCTTTTTCAATATCAGATGTGAAAACTAATTTCTAGTAACAAAGGAATTAACTTCTTTTATTTGATGCCTTTCATTTCCTCATTTAGTCTCTTCAGCTGTAGATATTGCTGTTTTTTAATGCTGCATTTCATTTTTGTTTTTGTAATGATGGACATCTCTTTTTTATTAGTTACTCTTAGAAACGTGTTTATATTGTAAACTACATTGTGTACCTCTATGGTTGAACTGTTTGGTATAGGTAATACTTATGAAACAAACAAATATTTCATGAAGTATCATGGCCACATAGATTATGCATGTTTTCCCTTTGTGAGCATTTTATAAGTCTTTAAGTTTTGTCAGTTTAAGGCATCTTTCTTACACCGTCTCACATCAGGGATAGCAGTTATCTGGTATTGGGTTTTGGACATATCCACTTAAAACAAGTCCTCTACCTTGGTCAGATTTGGAGTCTTAATTTCTGGCACCTCTATTCAAATGGACTACTTGGTTCTCATTTCATAATAAAGGGCAGAGTTTTGATGACAAGTTCAGCAGTTAGAACAATGGGGCAAATATTGTCTCATCAATTGCAACTTGAGCCATACGCTCAGGCCAAATTGACTTTATGGGGAATGCAGATCTGAAAACAGGAAAAGAAACATTTTTATGGAAGGTGTGGGCTGACAATGGGATTGTTCCCTTAAATTAGATATTTGGTACTGATGATGAGTTTTTGATCTTTTAATTTTACAAAAGCAGTTTAAACTACCTCTATCAGCTAAAAGGCAACATTTACAACTGAAACATTTGTACAATCTAGATTTTGCCTTGCAGTTTTAAGTGCATCCTTAACATTAAAGACATTAATTGAGGCCTACCAAGTATCCAAACCAAATTCTGTTACTTATAAATAAATAAGATATGTGATATTTACAGCAATAATAGAATAGGGAATTGGAATATCCTATTCTGACAAATCAATGGCCTTCAGTTTTAACATCTATAATGAGTATGGCTCTAGATCACTGACTGTATCTTATACAGCAGAAATTGCACTTTTGAGTGTATTGGTCACTACAACATCTCTTCAAAAACCAGATTTCTAAATCAGCAAACTGTTGGAGATGTAATGCTGCTAATACTTCCTTCAAACATATATTTTGGAATTGTGCATAACAACTACATGGTAGTGGAAGTAATTACACAACTAAATTTGGTTTGGAAGGTTCCTTGATATTCAGGGGTATACATGTTCTTTTGAATTATTTACCTGTTTCTTGGAAATTAACAAATGACCAATGGAAGTGACTTTTCACCCTTCCGACTATGAAAAGATTAATACTTCATTACTGGGAAGATAATTTTTCTTTACCTGTGATCCAATGGATAGAAGATCCCACAAAACTTACAACATTTGAAAGAACAATGTATGAACAAAATGTGTATATGGATTTACATTTGGACTTTTGATCAGCTTTTATTGAAATGTGTGACTAATGTGGTTATTTTTCTTTCTTTTGCATTTTAAATTTTCTGCTTTTGTTATACTGGAACATTATAGTATGTAACTTGAGATCTCTTTTGAAGGTAAATAAACTTAAAAGAAAAAGGCATTTTATTAGGCAGCAATGAATATCTTCAGTCAGTTTTAGTACATGTGTTTCTGTCTCCCTCTGATTAAACATTTAATCCTATATTGAATGGTTAGTCTGTACTAGAGTAGACCTATTCAATCAATTGTTGAATGCTGATTCGACATGCAGGTAAATCCAACTGATTTAATGGATCTACTCTAGTCAGGACTAACAACAGGATTTAGGCCTTTGGATGTTTTCTACAGACATTAGTACAGTATCAGGGTTTTGCAGCTGGTAGGTCCATTCCAATACTCGGTCTGCCCGGGTAGCTTGGTAATCAATCTTCCTCCTATTTTCTTTGAAGGGTATTCTACAACAGAAATAGCCATCAATTTTTATTATGTGTTACTAATTTTTAATCATTCTCCTTAAACCTAATGTTGTTATATTGTTCTTTTCGTCTCTTCTCCAAACCATATGTTGTTGTGCTAGGGAACGAAAAATTGGCTCCTTGTACTTGAATGAAAATGGAGGTTAAATGAATAATTATACTGGTTCACCTTCTACCCCAAAACAGTTTTAAAAAATCCATGCAAAGGATATGTAACATTTAATTAAATTCCCCTTTGATTGATCCATGACAATTTCCCAGGCAAAGGAAGGGGGTATAAAGAAGCATCATAAATACCAAATTGATGGGATTTAATACCATCATATCTGCCAGGGGTTTGCATCAGACCCACCACAGTACTAATTGAGCTCCTGCTGGGCCACAAACATTGGTACAAATGGTGGAGCTGAAAACATAATCGCAACATGAATGAGCCTAAATTAGTTGGGGACGAATAACCAGTTTACAAACACCTGTATTAGTACTGTATCACTGTGGGGAGGACTGCTGTTAGACAAGCCATAATCCCATAAGCTTGTCATTTACATATCCCTCATTAGCTGGTTAAAACCTGAAGGAGCCAGGGTTTTGCAGCTGGTGGGTCCATTCCAACACTCAGTCTGCCTGGGTGGCTTGGTAATGAAGCAATGTGGGTGAATGTGAGGTTTATATGTATGGAAGGGATTAAGAGTATTAGAATTTGTGTGAACTGATGTTGCCATATTCTCTCTACTGGATCACAGTAATTGGATGGGAGGAGCAAAGGGGGATCCATTAGTTTTGTCTGTTTGCTCAGAAGCTGGGTACTAGAGATTCAATTTTGTTTCCTTTTGGTCCTTTGCTTTTGTGAAGCATGCCTGCTTTGTCTCGGGCAGTCCTTAGCACCTCTGTATACTAGCCACACTAAGGCGATTCAGCTACAAAGAAGAAGCCTTGGAGAATGTGAAGCCAGCATCAAATGCAGCCTAGACTCAAGTAGTACTTGAGAGCCCGACACATTCCAACCTAGTCCAAGCCTGGGATAGAAAAGCAAGAGATAATTGAAGTCTATAAAACACCTCTGGGGTCTTTTTTATTATTTTATTAGTTCTCCACATTTAAGCTTATCCAACTTCCACATCAAAAGAAGCCGGGAGCTCCTTACAAGGAAACTGAATGGTTTTAAATTTCAGTGACATAAGAACCAATTGTTACGAACGTTTGCTGAGCATGCATAATTTTAAGAACGAGTGAAAAATCCACTGCTCTGGTATTTGTACAGCTGGAGTAATCACAAAAATTACAACATTATTTCTCCCATGCATTCAGCAGTCCCCATTGTTGAATGCCAAATCTGATTATTCACAGCATAGTAAATGACATACAAAATACATTCAGTGGAAACATGATGTTTTCTGTATAAAGAATTACAAAAGACATTTGAACAAGGTTTATGACTTAATTTACAACTTGTGAACTGTTTAGTTTTGGATATTATATCTATTGCCTCATTTTTCTGGTGGTAATATAAAAATCAACAACTTAAGAACATATTACATGGCTGCATTGTATCAGAAGCCATGCTTCATTATATGCTTTTTAAAGCTAAACCAGTTTAAAAAAAAACATAGGAGGGAAACAGACTTGCATAAAGATATCCTTTCTTTTTTGCTTGTTCTTTGGTTACCTTGCTTTTAGAAAAAAAAATTATGTATATATATATATTGCCCAAGACATTAATCCTCATTATACTGTATTTGCTGGTGTATAAGACTCACTCCGCCCCCCGAAAAATACTGCTTGAAAATGGAGTGCACTTTATATGCCAGTGTGTTTTCTACACTATTTACTGGTGTATAAATTGGGTGTATCTTCTACATAGGTGTGCCTTATACGCCAGCAAATATGGTACTTACTCATGATAAATCCCGTTCTGCATTTAGGATTTAATCTAATAACATTTCTATCTAAATAGAAAAATGAATACAGTTAATTCTGAACATACTTACTTGCCTGTTGGATCTCAGCAGAATTGGGATAATGTGAATGAAACAACCATCACATGTAGGCCACTTTAAGGTGCCAGCTCACGACACCACAATCCATTCATAGCAGTAGGCATGCCAATTCACTAGGTCATTTCTTTCATGCTGGTCTACCCAGTCCTGAGCTGGGAACTTGTGTCCAAGTAAATATGCTAAGCTAAAGGCATGATATATATGCTCCAACATTTTTCAAATGAAAATAAGGACACAGCAAGCACTTGAGAGTATGGTCAAGAGGGCAAAAGTTATTATTGGGTTTCCTGAGAGCATTTTGTAGGACTGATATATTTTCAGTGGCAAGACCGAGCCACAGAACAGCTGAGGTGCTAGAAAGGTTACTTCTTTGGACTACTGCTACTCAAACCTCATACCCCCATGGGAAAACAGTTTTCAGGGTTACTGCTGATTTATTCTGCTTCTATGCAATTTTTGGCATAGTATTTTTTGAGTCTCCTTAACAGTGGCTCTAATAATCTCTAATGTGAGATTAAGTAGTGTGGTTTACACTGTCATTTGTTTTGTCTGCTTATATTGTAATATCAGCAAAACAATAATTATTATGTTACATTACCATGCTGTTTCTCAGCCTCATGACAGTTAAATAAATGCTTATATAAATCCTTGCTCTACTGAGATATTAATATGCCTTAAAAGATTTCTGTCTAATGAATCATGCTTGTATTGTGGTAAATTCCAGAACACAGCCTAATATCATCCATTTGTTTGTCTGATTCGTTTTATGACTGTCTGCCCATTAAGATGATCTACCAGGGCTAATGTACCATGTACCATGCCTTACGCAGAGCTAGAATTATACAATATCTCATCAAAACAAACAGTTTTATTGTTGAACTAAAAATTGCCCTCTCCCAGATTTATATCATTAATCAGGGGATTTATTAAGGCAATTACTAAACAGGGTTTCACATACAGAGGTCTAAGAGAAAGATCCAAGTCAGGCTGATGTAGTCAGTATAAATTTCAGGGCTGTCAAAAGCTTGCAGGAACTTGCTTTGGCAACCGTTTGTCCAGTTCATAGATAACGCTAGGTGATTAGAATGTTTTGCTTTGGGCTTCCTTAGAAACAGGATTTAGGAAGATTTGGATATTTCAGTGATAAGGCCCAGACTTAGAAAATGTAAAGCAAAGCTCAGAAAAGACACTTTCCTCCTTTCAGCATAGCTTGTGACCATACTGACTGGGGAATCTAGGGGATATAGTTCAAAAATTGTCTCTTCCAGACTTTGACTTGAAGCAGTCAGAAAATTCACACTATGCTCAAGCTGTCCCCTGCACCATGCTGGTCTTTGATGACACCTTCTGCCCGCTTGACTGTCCTTCTCCTTCAGGCCTTATCTGAGTAACAATTTGTTTCTCCTCCTGTTCAACTCCTCAGCAGCAGGAAAATGTCCAAAGGATTCTGGAGAGAGGCTCACATACCAGCTTGTTTAGATCTTATGTTATCCTCCTATAAACTGAAGTGCATTTCTTTCTTTCTTTTAAAAATGATGTTTTAATTGTATTTTAATTTTTTTGAATATTTTAATTGTATTTCCTTTCATCTGAATTGTATTGCCCACTTTGCCATCTTTTTGAAGGAAACGATATTAATAAATATGTAATATGTAGTAAATATTCACAGAAATATGCAGAAAGGTTGGCCTGTGGACTGACCTTGCTAAGCATCTACATTGAGTATTGGATGGAGGTTAAATAAATCAGTCCCTGGGGGAAAAAAATCAATGGCCTTGGGAAGAGGAGTTTGAGGAGGATTGTAGAACTCCATCATCTCTAAATTCATCTTAACTTGTGGAAGAACATTGTCAGTAAAAATATGCTGTTGATACAGTATTGACAGCTGATGACCTAGAAGATCTGCAAAGATGTCAAGGTTATACGCCGGGCAGGCATGGTTTCCTCTAAGTAGAAGGCAGAGAAAGAGATGATGTGGCCAGATGAGCAGGTGCAAGGTCATCAAGATTGACTATGACTTGTGTATTGGAGAGGGCCACACACCAGAACACTGATTGGGTCACTCCACTTGTTCAGGGTGACAGGGAGACATAAAAAGGTTGGTGTTTGCCTTTACCAGCTGCCAGTCAGGATTACCTAGCTGGACCTGTCATGCTGCTGACAGTTGTTAAAAATGCAACCTGAAGTGTCTTGAGTGCATTTAGTGTTAAGGTATCCATCAGTTCCACTCATCTTTGGAAACCTACTCTGCTTGCAACTGCCAAAAGATATACAACATTGGATTCCTATATACCATACTCTGCAGCTGATATAGAACGTCTGACTATCATCAGATGCTGCTCCATATCAGCAATAACACCTCTACTAAAGGTTCTATGATGGCTGCCTGTTTCTACTGAGCCAGGTTTAAGATTTTAGAGCTAGAGCAAAAAGCCTAAACAGCTTAGGACCAGAAAGGTACCTTCTCCCCTGTGTGAGAGCAGGGCCCTGCAGATCTCAAAAGGGAGTTGCAAGACTCAGCAAATTATTCTTCTATCCATATATCTATGTCAGCAAATAGGATCTTGGCCTGTGAGTGTATCTAGCCTAGTGTTGTTGATCCACACTTGCAGCAGAACTGTAGGGTCTCTGGCAGAGATCCTTCATACCATCTGACATCTGATCCATTTAACTGAAGACTGCAAACTTTGGATCATCTAGTTGAAAAAGAACGTGCCCTCCCACTGAGGCATGGTTCCTCACCTTGCTCACCCATAAGTACATCTGTGACACTGATGTGTTAATCACATTGCAGTGTCTTCTTTTGTTTAATTACAGGTGTGCTTCTGTTGTTGTTGTGTGCCTTCAAGTCATTTCTGACTTATGGTGGGGTTTTATTGGTAAGATTTGTTCAGAGTGGGTTTGCCCATGCCACCCTCTGATGCTGAGGGAGTGCATCATGTCTGAGATCACCCAATGAGTTTCAATGGCCAGTGACCTTGGCTTCCAGAATCATAGTCCAGTACTCAGACTACTACACCATGCTGGCTATTCACTTTTTAAAGGACTGTAGCATACAGGAAGGAGTAGTTTAGCTCTCCTGTCCCTAGCCCTGATCACAACAAAAACAGCACAGATGGTTGCAACTTGTGTTCCATTTGATGCTAATTGGAGCCTTTTTTTGGCGAGGGGGGCTGCTGATTGCAATATATACAGGAGGGGAAGAGATTGTACTATAGGAGGAAAGGAGAAAACCTGTTCACTTGTATTTTGCAGTCCTAGTGAAATTAAAGAGTGGGTGTCCCCCCAAAAAAGAGATAAAACACATGGCACTACATGTTCTAATATAGTATGCTAATGTAATTAGGTACTACCAGAGAAAGTAACAGACATTCCTGCTTCAACATTTTAGATGTGTATTTTGAAAATCTTTGTTGTACTCCTATGACAATGCATAGCAACAGAGGATACCTTTGGAGGAGGCTTGTGGATGGCTGTTAATTCTCCAAGGGTGCCTTGTCAGTTCTAGAGCAAAATTACTCTAAAAGTGAACTCCCTCCTTTATCAAAACCTCAACTCCACTTCTCCACACTCAAGACATTTGTATTTATTGGAAGTTAAGCTTGCCATCTCTAAACTACAACTCTCCCTCTGCTTTGTGCCTGGAGACTGAACAGTCAGGCAAGAACCAGACATTTGTCTGTCTGCATACTTTGCTTTACAGTTATCATTAGCAGAAGAACACATGCCACCAATGAGAGAAAGAAATAATTCCTCAAAATATAATATGGATTTGGAACGTTCAATTCAGCTACTGTTTGCATTATTAAACTCACGTTTGCCCCCTTGTTTTGTCTGATCTGTCCCTACCATTTTACTGCTCCCCTTATCTTTATTGATCACTTAATTTATCTTTTCTTAACTTGCCCCTCAAACCGTCTGGTGTCCTGTGTCTCTGGTATTGAAGCTAAACACCCGTCTGTCCATATTGCCATGACTGGTTTGCCTTTGAAATAATAGGGGGAGCAGGTGGTGTGACTAAGTAGCTCCCTCCGCAGAATAGGGACACCACTGCTGTAGCCTGCCCCAACCTGCCACGGATTCCCCCTCCCAACTGTTCTGCATTAACGCAGTCAACTGTGGCTTTTACAGTTCAAGTTTTACACAACTGTTTTACAGACCAGGAAGAATTTCTTTTGTGAAGAAGCTTTTGTTAGGCAGCAGAGAAGGGCTGGGAGATGGGGTGGGGAGAGTGAAAGGAGGGAGAAGGCAAATGCCCAGTCCTAAGACTGAAGGAACCAAACATGTGTCTATCTAGACATTGTGCAGAGAGAACAGATAGCTGTTTATTTCATAACCTGGCTTTACTGATGCTACTTTCTATAAAAATGCATACAGCTTTTTTTTTTTTTTTAAAACTACATTCACATCCTGTGGAGCATCCTTCCCTACAGGTTTTTCTAGATGATGAAAACCAAACACAGATTTTGCTCCTAGCTTGCTGAAGAGGGGTTGCGGCTGCTGCTGCTGCTTTTTAAAATCAGCTAGATCTGTTTTCCAACACAGGTAAAAGGAAGCAAGCAAGCAAGCTTTGCTTTTCCCCAGATTTAATTTTTCCAACTTCTTAAGCAGAAGTTTGAATAAACTACTAAACAGTACACAGTGATCAGCTTCTAACCGTTAAGTATATTCTTAAAAAAAAAAAGCTCAAACATGATATGAGTGTGAGAGTAGACAATTTCAATACATATCAGTGATATCATAAGCAAGTGAGTTTTGGCAAATAGAATTGTTTTATAGTTTTGCATGCATATATAGAAACAAGGTAGAAGTAAAAACATCCCATGCCACAGCTAGAGATGACTTCCATTGCCATAGTGCCAGGTTGGCTTGAAATTATACAGCTCTTTAGCCATAGCACCCGGTGTTTGTTTGTACCATTGGCCAGCGGAGGGTGGTGGCTTCGTTGTCAGTGGGACAATGAATGTGTGCTGGCCTTTAGTCCAGATTTCATAATAAATATCCAGGGGGGTGGGCCTTATCTGCAAACTTGGTTTAGCATTTTGGATAACTTCCTCAAAGCTTAGGCTAAAACTTGGAGTGGATTCACTGTCCCACTGACAACAGAGCCTTTGGTGCTGTTAGCCTTCGATGCTATTTGTAGGTCCAGTTTCTCAGGCAAGCACTATTATATTTTGTGAGAAAAAAAGCCCATTTGCCCTAGAACAAAAGGTAGCAACGTATATGCAGAAACATTTTTTTGAATTTATAAACATTGTAAAAAAAAAAAACTTCCCAATGTAAATAAAGTCCATCATTATGCCCATATTGTTGCTATGGGTATGGTGCTGACTTAAGAGAAAGTGAGTTACAAAACTACTGCAAAGTAGTCTTGTGGTGTTAAGAGCTGTATTGTAAGTAGGTGGCTCAGAGAAGAGTGCAAGAGACATGTTACTTTTTGGAAGTAATTTCTTCAGCTACTCTTTACAGCATTTAAAATAATGACTTATTCCTGTTATTTATTATGATTGTGGCAAAAGTTGATTCATTGAATTATTTGATCCATCACTTACTATTTTCCCATCTCTTTCTATTACCCTTCTGAGAAGAAAAAAATATTAGCACTAATAAAAGGACAGTATAAAACTTGGAAAGATCCCATCAAAACACTTCTTAAATTCTCTTAAAAATAGTGTTTGAAAATAATTAGAACCTTTAGTCATTATATCAATAAAGTAGTTTTGTTCTTTTTGTTCTTTCTTCTTACACTGGTTTTTAAAATGTAATTTTGTTCCACCCTCATTACCAGAAAGTAACTAACTGTAAGTAACATTGTTATTTGTAATTTATTACTTCCAAACTCTTGTATGAGAACTTTATAGTATGCTCCATCTTATTATTTACTCTTGTGTGTTATGTATATAGTACTACAACCACAATGTTGTGAGTTCGATCCTGCCAGGCTCCAAGGTCGACGCAGCCTTCCATCCTTTCACAGGCCGGTAAAATGAGTGCCCAGTTTGTTGGGGGCATTAGCTAAAAATATACATTGTAAACCGCTTAGATAACGCTAGTTGATAGGCGGTATAGAAATAAATGCTATTGCTATTACTATATGTGTGTCCTTTTTAAGAAAATGAATCCAATGGCAAAAAGATTTCTGACCTTCCCATTAAATGTTCCTTCAGCCTCCAATTTCTAGCATTCCAGAGTGAGACACTGAAAATTGTTCATAATTAGAACTCTTATATTATCTGCTTTTCTTATTCCCTTGGAAATTTTGCCTGCTTCTTTTCTTTGGATGCTAAAACTGAACTGTGAGGTACACTGCCTGGGCAGACATCCTTTAAAGGAGCCCCATCTTCCTATATTCATATATGGGAAAGAGCATTGGGCATGTATTATATGGCAACTTTGGAGTGCACTCTGCCAGGGTTGGCAGGATTTGGCTCCTCTGAGCATGAGCAGAGTGCAATCTGTGAAGCAAGGCTTCGGCGCAGCAGAGGGTCCCAGTGAAGCAAAAAGATTCCAGAGGCTCATTAAGTAAGACTTAGAGGCTTGATTTATTGCCGCACTCTGAGATAAGTCTTAGCAAAAACATGCTAGGATTCCAGCAATTAGACAAATAGGTAAAACAGAAGATAACGGAGAAAAATCGGGCAGCATCTCTCCAGCTAGGGCAGTGGTTCTCAACCTGTGGGTCCCCAGATGTTTTTGGACTTCAGCTCCCAGAAGCCCTGAGCATTGACCATAGTGGCTGGGGCTTCTGGGAGCTGAAGTCCACAAACATCTGGGGACCCACAGGTTGAGAACCACTGAGCTAGGGCATCTAACTGGCAGCTGGTCAAGGCAAACACCAGCCTTTTTATGCTACCTTGTCACCCTGGAACAAGTGGGGTGACCCAATCAGTGCTCTGGCGTGTGGTCTTCTCTAATACACAAGACATAGCCATAACAATTCTGCTGGCCTTGCACCTGGCTGTCTGGCCACACCGCCTCTTCCCCCTGCCGTCCACTCATAGGAAAACCTTGCCTGCCCAGCAACAACCTTGACACAGTCCAGTGCTGTTCCCAACATATCTGTGATTGTTAGACGGTTTCAAAAGAAATGTCAGTCAGCATACCCTCCTTCAGTACAGAAGGAGGCAAAATGCTGTAGGAGTCATTAATTGTAGTGGCAGTATGGGTATGGAAAGGTTAATTGCTTTCCAGTGGAGTTGGGGGGATAATAGGGAGATACTTGTGTTTGTGTTGATGTTGAACTCAAAACCAGGCCAAAGCCAAAGAGTTGATCATCCCATTGCTGCTTCCACAATCAATATCACAGTCCTATGTGTGTATTTCAACCAACAAACAAAAAACCCGAAATGATCATGTATAACTTGAATGCTTTAAAATGCCGCACTCGGTATTTGTTGCCACCACAGCAACAGCACCATCTGTTCCATTTCTGCCTATGATCGGCATAGTTTTTCGACAAGATATCATCCTCAAAAAACCCCTAAGTTCACAGCAAAAATCAGTTTAGGTCAATTGCCTCCCTTCATTCTCCTTGCCAGTCTGCTCCAGCCCTCAATTGTACATTGAAGGCTCATGTTTCATTGACCGACATGCGGCCGTAGACACATTGCACTTTTTGCCCCAGAAGATCATCAGATAATCACCCCAAGTCAGTCTTCCTGCTGGCACTGAACAGTGTTGCACTCTTGGCTTTTTTTCATTTCTATGGTGATAATCTTTTTTCTCAGTACCAGACAAATTTAAGGATGTAACAAGTTAAATTGCTAACACTGTATATTGTCTATAAATGTATAGGCACATTTAGACATCTGTTTCTTTGTTTGTTTAAATTGTATTTGTTGTTGTTGTGTACTTTCAGTTTGACTCGAACTCTTTCCCTATCAGAGTTTTCTTGGCAAGATTCCTTCGGAGGACATTTGCCATTGTGTTTCTCTCAGGCTGAAAGACAGTGGCCATTTCCGCACTACAGTGTTAAAGTGCTGCTATTCCACTATCAACCTCCTGTTGAATTCTGGGGTTTGTCGTTTAGGGAAGGGCACTTCAGATTCTCAGCCAAAGGGCTCTTTGGTCTCAGTAAACTACAAAGCCCAGAATTCCACAGGGCATTGAAAGTGGAGTAGCAGCAGTTTAACACTGTAGTGCGGAAATGGCCAGTGACTTGCCCAAGGTCACCCAGTGCACTCTCCTGGTTGAGCAACGACTCAGACCCTAGTCTCCAAAGTTATAGTTCAACACTAAAACTACTATACCACATTGGCTTCGCTTAAATATTTGTTAAATTTTTATGTATTGCATTTTATATATCATGGGATCACAAGGTGGCACAGTTATTCCATTTAAAATTTACAGTGATAAACTGATTTGAACAGGATATAGATATATTAAACAAGTTAACAAGTTAAAACAGTTTCAAAGATTAAGCATGTACATGTAGACGAGGAAAAAGTGAGTTAGGCCCCAAAGGCTTTAACAGAAGCCATGTTTTAATTTAGCACTGAAATGAAGCCAGTATCAGTACCATTCAGACCTCCATTGGAAAGGCATTCCACAAATGAGAGCCCCGCAACTGAGAAGGCCTTTACCATACCTTACCCCAGAAGACATAGACACAGATATGTAAGTTTTAAAGTGATGTTCTCACTCTGACATTTCTCCCTTCTACTCTGAGGATGAGGAAGGTAAAGCTAAGCCCTGCAACCTGGAAACTCTACCAATAACAGTGGTCTACACACTTAACACTGATTTTTTAAAATAAACAGTCATCAGAATCCTGTTGGGGGCTTACATCTTTGTAAGTAGACTTACACTGGCGGAAATTAGAATTGTGCAGATGTGTCATGTCTACATCCAGTGGAAGGCCACAGTTATGTTACTACAGCTAGCAAAATGGATGATGTACATTGCTCATTGATGGGCATCACCCTCTCTTGCTAGTGTCCTGTTACACTTCTTCACAATTCAATTAAGGGGTGATTTAGTGGCTCTGCTATGTAGCTAGATATCTGTAAAAATTATATAATGTAACAGTCATATAGGATTCCAGTGATTAACAGTGATTATTGTTCACCGGTAACTGAAGTAGGGATGGAGAAAGAGCAGCCCATGGGCAGCATGGAGCCCCAACCACTTTTTTTGCAGTCCCCAAGCTTGCCTGGACCACCCCCCCACTTATTCTCAAAAACTCAAGGTGCAAAAAAACACAAAAAATATTAATTACTACTCCTGGAAGCCCCCAAGATCAGCTTGAAATCTTCCCCACCCCATCCCTTGAAACCCTTAGAAAAATCACAACTGAAAGTCACTGTCATTTACAATTTTCAGCTTTCAGCCAAAAATGGGACAGTGCAGCTTGCTGCAGGGATGAAAGCTGGCCCCTAATGCATTTACAACTCCATATTAAAGTAACAACCAGTTAGGATCAGTGGCTGAAGGCTGATGGCTAAGCTACAACAAGTGTTAAGTACTGCTGCGGTTACTAGATCTCATCTGGCTTCTTGTACTTTTATCAGACCTAATCTTTCAATAATATCTCAGAGTTCAATTCTTTCCTTTTTCCTGCACCATACTGTGATTCTGTGAGCTGAACACATAAGCTTCAAACCATTTTTTAGTCACAACTAGAAAATACCTACTGAATCAGTAGGAACTTCTTAAGTTGTCACTTACATGTCTATTGATTTAACAGGTCTAGTCTTTCTACAACTAACAATTGGATTTAGGCCACAGTGCCAAAGTTAATTAAGACAGGGCCCATGACCGCAACATAAGAGTCACCATAACCAAATTTAATTTAGAGAGATATTGTGTGAGAGACAGAGAAAGAGAGAAGCGGCAAGAGAACAAAAAGAGAAATGGAAAGTGTAGGTAGCACTAAGACAGAAAGAGAGAAAGGGAGCTATTATATAGTAAAAAAAAAATGAGGGGAGTTTACAGTGAGGTAGGAAAAGATTGAATACTACCTTTGGATATTGACTTTATTTGTTACAAGACACCTTGAAAGGGATAGGGAGCTATTAACCAAAAGACAGGTTTAAAAATATAATAAATAGCAAATGTAGAATATGTTTTAATATAATTTTGGGATTACCCCATTGTGACTCTAAAGTGAGCATAAATTGTTTTCTGAATAATTCAATTCACTTCTTTAACAACTCACAAATTATCATTTGACAACAGAAAATAATAGGGCTTTTTGTTAAATTCAGAAAGCATGTGGAGATCAAAAGGTTAAACAGGTCTTTCATCATGATAAATCACTGGTTAATGAAGCCACTATTTGTGGGTATTATCCTTGCTCACTTTAACGCCATTACCTTCTGCTTGTAAAGCTGACACTACTAATGATCTTCATTCTTTGAACTTTTCCACAATATTGACTGGTTGCTCTGAGCAGATGTTACTTGTATTTGACCGCAGAAGGAGCAATTCTTGTGGTGGTTGAAAACAGTTTTGAAAAGAATTGCATTTCATTCAGTTGTGTTTATATCTCAGTGAAACAAAAAGAAAGACTTCCTGATACACAGCGAAAAAGCTGGAGCTGTTAAACAGAACAAGTAAGGGACAGAAATATTAGCATTCTAGCTTTGCCCAATGGTTTTGAATTGTAAAGATTAAATAAAAAGTAATTTCTGTTTCAGTATCATTGCAAGGACTTAATGCTTGCTTGGAATAAATATCTTTTTAAGAAAACCAGTTACCTTTATCTTTCGTGACAGGTATAAATTTTCCTCAGATCCTTCATTCCCACTTTATATGATGCTGCAAATATATGAGGCAACTAAGTTTACAAGTATAGCAATTCTAATACATATATGGACTGTCCTACACCTCTAGGGTTGTTGAATTCATTTTAGTGGAGGCAGCAGATTCACACACACACTTTCCTTTGAGTGCCTGGATTTCTTGTTTCATTTCCTTTAAAGTTCAGTCTGCACTTTGGAGTATACATGGAAATTGGAGTCAGGATGTAAGAAAGAAAATCCAATAGAGTAAGAGTCATGTTCCCCACTCTCTTACATGTCTGAACATTTTTCCTATAGTTGTTATATACTGCCTGTCTCTGACTAGAGTCAAAATCAAAGACCCTTTCCGCACGAGGTGAGTGAATCGCTCCGTGCCATTACTCACCACTTCTTCTTGGCTCGAAGCAACGCGAAGTCTCCCTTAAGCCCTTCCGCAGGGCTCCTCTGTTTGTTCCAGGGCAATGCGGAGCAGTGTGAGGTCTTCAGATCCACACTGGTGAGGCTTACAAAATGGTGGCTTCTGGTTGTTTGTGGGTCTGGACCAACCACTGAACTTGGCCATGCCCACAGCCCGCCCTCTGTTGATCGCAGGCTCGCACTGGTGCAAATCTGCGCATCTGCACAACTGAGCAGGAACACAATGGCGCGCTCTGGAAAACTGAAAGACTGATTTTTTTTCCAGTTTTCACATAGCACACTGGAGGACCACTTGGGGGCGTTTTGGATCGGACTTAGGTGTGGAACTAAGGTAACTAGTCCGAACCTAGTCCAATCCAAAGTGCGGACGACCTCCGTGACAGGACGCCTTAACTTCCCTGTGCGGAAAGGGCCATAGTAATCCAAATAATACTTCTTCCCAGCAACATTATGGTTGGAATATGGATGATGAATGAAGGTGAATTGGAGGCTTGGCCAGTGCACCATCAGGACAGAAGATGTGGTTGACAGGCTACTTCTGGCAAAGCAAGTGAACAGAAACAATTCATTACCATTACCCACATTACCATTAGGCAGAAAGATACGGTCACCTCTTTTGCCCAAATCCAAATAAATATTACTGTGAATGGTTTTTATGGTATGTATCAACATCCGGCTATTGATTAGCAGTTACAGTCTAATGCTTTCTAAATATCACAACAAAATATCCATGAACCAGTATCTCTTCTCTTTAAAACCATCGTAGCTTGTTTATATGAAAGTAATAAATAACAAGAAAGTTCATAGGAACATAAAATGTGGAGATACAGGAGAATGGCCCACTCTCAATCCCTATATCATATTTTCTACCCTTCACAACTGATGAGAGATTGTGGTACACATACAAACAGGAGCAGGGTTGTCATAAGTAGTACTTTATAGAGGAAAGGGATTTATTTCTCAAGAGGACAGACCTCTAATTCAGTGCTACTCAAAGCAAGCCATCTGCTGCCAGCCCATAGCAGCTTTCTGTGACTGTGATAAGAATATGGCAGAAAGACAGTTATCAGTCCATGATTCATTTAAAAAATACAGGTTCACCACATCAGATAGTTTGAAAAACACTTTTCTGATAGAAGGTGTTCTCTATTCGAAAAGTGATTCTCTCCAAGTCCACTCTAAAAGATCCATAAGATGGGAAATATGGGCTCTTACACTGCTTATCAACTGTTAGCAACTGGACTGGGCCTTTTCACAATTATCAATGATAACAAGATGACTCTGCTCTAATTGCCACCATTCCATCCTATGATGTTCCAACTATAGTAGCAAAAGAAGAAGAAATTAAAAGGTTACATGCTGGAGTCCAGGAGAAACTGATCACACACCAAAACAGGGTTTGTTCTAAACCATAGGGGATTGAAATGCAAAAGTAGAAAACAAAACAGAACCAAAGATTGTGGGAAAATTTGGCCGAGGATCAAGAAATGAAGCAGAAGAGTAACTGATTGAATTTTGCAAGGCCAAGAGTTTGTTCACTGCAAACCCATTCTTCAAATAACCAAAGAAGTGACTGTATACATGGACATCATCTGATGGCCAATACACAAGTTAAATAGACTACATAATTCAAAGCAGAAGATGGAGAAGCTCCATTTTCTCTAGAAAAAACAAGAAAAAACAAGACCAGGAACAGATTGTGGTATAGACCATGAACTTTTAATATCAAAGATTAAAGTTAAAGAAGAACACCAAATCAACCATTGTGACAAAATACAGCTTGAGGAATATCCTCATTGAATTTAAAGATAATGTAAAAATTAGATTAAGCCTAATTGTTCAGAAGAATTCTAAACTGAAGCCAGGGACATTGTCAGAGAGGACACCAACTGAAGCCAAAAAGAAAGAGAAGCCTCAATGGATGACAGACGAAACTCCTCAAGCAGCTGAAAACAAATGAGAAGCAAAAGTAAATAGTGGTAGAAGTAGGGTCTGAACCCTGAATGCAACTGTTCAGCAACTTGGGTGCATGGGCAAACTACTGTAATAATCAATGCAGGGAAACAGAAGATGACAACTAAAAAGAAAGAACAAGAGACCTCTTTCTCAGATCTCTAGGATCTGAGAAATCAAAAGGAAATTTAACTCAGAGTGGCAATGCTATATGACCAACTGGAGAACACATTGCATGACCAAGTAGAAATAAAAAAGCCAATGGAAACAACACACTAAAGAACCATATAAAAAAGATGACAGGATGACAGATTCATTCAAGGAAGAACGATATGAAGATGAACCTCTAGTTTTAGAAAGTGAAGCGGAAGATGTACTCAGAGCACTTGGGAGAAAAAAAATAATCTGGAACAGGTAACATATCAACAGTGCTGCTTCAAGTAACAATACAAAATCTATCTTAGTTCAACAACAAATGTCAACAAATATAGAAAACAAAAGAACAGTCCACAGGTTAGAAATGTTCAATATATATTCCAATCCCTAAGAAACACCAGGGATTGTAGTAACCACATGACAATTGCATTAATTTCCCATGCAAACAAAGGCATGCTCAAAATTCTGTAACAAAGCCTTTTACCATATCTGGAGGCATGTCCAAACCGGAATCAGGAAAGTAGGAAGGACTGAGGATCATACTGCAAACCTCTGTTAGGTAATAGAATACACCAAAGAATTTGAGAAGAAAATAAGCCCATGCTTTATAGATGATACCAAAACTTTTGATTGTGTAGAACATGAATGATCGCTCTTAAAGAAATGGGTGTGCCACAGTATTTGATTGTTTCCTGATGTGTAACCTGTACTCAGGACAAGAAGCAACCATCAGAATAGAATATGGAGAAATGGAATGGCTTCCACTTGGCAAAGTGGTTAGGCAAGGCTGCAATTTATCAGCCTATATCTTTTAACTTGTACATTGAACATACCATGTGTAAAGCAGCAGTAAACTCAGAGGAAGGAGGCATGAAAATTGAAGAAACATCAACAATTTAGATGACACCTATTATTAGCAGAAAATAGAAAAGACTTGATTACTGAATGATTATTGAAGAAAGTGAAGGCAGGTTTACAGTTGAAAACAAAACAAAAAAATGATCACAGATGATTTATATAACTTTATAGCAGATGATGAAGAAATTGTAATAGTTAAAAGATTTTCCATATCTTGGATCGATCATTAATCAGAATAATGACTGCAACCAAGAAATCAGAAGAATAGGACTTGAAAAATCAGCTATGAAAGAACTAGACAAGATCCTGAAGAGTAAAGGTATACAGTTAGGACTGTCCATGCAATTGTATTTCCAATTGCTAAATATGGTTGTGAAAGCTGGACAGCGAAAAAAGCTGATAGGAAGAAAATAACTCCTTTGAAATGTGGTGCTGGAAAAGAATTTTATTGATATCATGGATTGCTAAAAAGATAAATCAGTTGGTCCTAGAATAAATCAATCCTGAACTCTGCCTAGGAGCCAAGATGACATACTTTGGAGATAAAATGAGAAGTCATGACTCACTGGAAAAGACAATGCTTGGGAAGGTAAATGCAGTAGGAAAAGAGGAAGACCACATTACAGATAGACTTAAGGAAGCTGCAAGACTTGAGCAGGATGTTGATGATAGGGTAACTTGGAGCTCTCTCATTCATAGGGTCACCATAAGTCAAAGTTGACTTGCTGGTAGTTAACAGCAACATAATGCTTTTGTGTGCATACAAAATGACACACGTAACTTCTATGCAAATTTGTGCCCATTCTTTTTCACATTTCTTCTTTTTAAATGATGTATATGTGGCCATCTCATGTGAGAACCATGTGTGAGCCAGCTGGCATTGCTTCACAATGCCTAGAAACAATATTTCTAGTATTTAATATTTATCGTTAAAAAACAATGCTTGTAGTGCTATGAACACATGAGTAAAAATAAGTTTCTTTATGATTAGTGGGATTTGTTTTTATGTTTTTAACCAAATGAGCTGCCCCACATCAAAGGAAAGGCAGACTATAAATCCAATCTAATCCAATAAACAAATAAGATAGGGTCAGGATCAAGCAGAACCTCAGTGCATACATAAACCTGCACATCTAATCATGTCAGCCTCAATTTATACAGTTTATGATGCATATGAAGTTCATGATATATATTTTTGATTGTCTTTTTTCACAGTTGAAAAGATGCAGATTTGAAAATAAGCATGACCTCTGATGTTTCAATTTGACCCTGGTTAGGTTCTAGACACTGCTGCAGACGGTTTGTATGTGCCTGCCTCAGCCTTGCAAGGTAAACAGCACCTGACTCTGGAGTGCCTTATAAAGTGCATGAACAACAAAACAGAGAGAAAGGCGGAAACAAATAAGTCTGCTTCACTGGTCCCCAACAGGCTAGACAAAATAGTTTTAGTTTGCCACCAAAATGCAAATCATAAAAAAGTGGAAGCTGGTGAAAGAATAAATTATGCCTGGATGCATATTGGAAGAAGCTTTCAAGTGGTCTCTAGAAATTCTAGTTTCAAAATGTTTTTACTTAAGTATATTATACTTGACTTGGTTGTTTCATACACTGTATGTTGTTGTTCCAAGGTTTTAAAAAAACCTCTTTGAAAGTTTGGCCACCAAAACAAATCATAAAAAAGTGGAAGCTGGTGAAAGAATAAATTATGCCTGGATGCATATTGGAAGAAGCTTTCAAGTGGTCTCTAGAAATTCTAGTTTCAAAATGCTTTTCTTTACTTCCACAAGTATACTTATACTTGACTTGGTTGTTTCATTTCACCTGTATGTGTTGTTAGTTTTTAATAAAAACCTCATTGAAACATAGGCCACTTCCACACAAGGTCACTATACCGCCATAGCAGCGGGTTGTTTCCAGTTCACAAGCCATGCTACCCCACGACATCATAGCTATACAGCTGCTATCCCATCCCCAAGAGTTGCAAAATCGCGGTATTCTATTTCCAGAAAAAAAAATTTTTTACCATAAATCCATTAAAATCCCATCAGTCGTCTCAGTGCGATACTGTTATAGTGCTTGATAGTGTTTCTAGTAATGGAGGACCCAGCAGTGGGTGGGCTGTGGGTGTGCCCAGCTTGTCCCTTCCTCAGTGACTCCCATGGCATGGTAACTTCAAAATCTATCACCTCTCCATATTTATTTGAAAATTCTCCTTTAAATTAACACTTTTTATTTTCAAAATACTTTTTTAGCCATTATAGCATGAAAATGCAATAGTGTACTGCCATGTTTAGTATGGCTCCCAAAGAAAAACAAAAACAAAAAAACCCCGACCAATCAGGGGCAGTAGAGCAGGATGAAGGTGGGGACAGGGAGTGGCCAAGGATGCTGTGGTGCAGAATGAACACTGGTGGCAATACTGGTACTCATCTGTGAAGGCAGAAGGGTGTGGTAAATAGCATTTCTAACCCAATGACATCACGTGAATGGCAATGTCGCAACTGTAACAGTATATGCGCTAATGCCCTCTAGTGCGGAAATGGTTGTAGCGTGCCTCTCTTGGTGGGAGGAGGGTGGAGGAGCCTAAGGCCCTTTCCACACCTTACCTTTTTCTGGTGCTGGGGTGCGGGGATCACGCGAGCAGCCTCTGGCGAGAGGGTCTCGCGTCCCTGCTGCTTCAGCTCCGCACAAACTGCCTGCTCGTGTGAGAACCCCGCCTCTTCCTTCCACAGTGCAGCCTGGGACTTTCCCAGGCTGCGCTGGGGCAGGAAGCGAGACCGGCACAGCTCCGGAGGCTCCGCACGCCAGGTAAGTGCACATGGGGCCCAGGAGCAATGCGCAATCGTGCACCATTTTCGGTTTCCAGCTGAAAATGAAAAAGTGTACGATCGGCACCTGCCAGCCTCTGGAGCATCGTGCAGTTATGAGTGCATCATGCAGATCACTCCTCACAATCGCGCGACACTCCAGCCGCCCTTTTGCATGGCAAATGCCTTGCGGAAAGGACCTAAATCTTTCCTTTTTTTTCTTTTTTTTTTTGGCCTCTAGTACCATTTTTTTTCTGTTCAGGAAGTAATGCCCAGAAACAGTTAACTGAGGTGTATCTGTAACTTCCACCCATTTTATTCTCTCCCACTGATTTGCCCAGGAAGGTAACAGGGAGAGTCAGGCACAGGAGTAATTTCTCACTGAAACCAACAGTATTCACAATTGCTTCATCTGACCCAGATTACATCCAGTACTACTTAACTTAGATTATGTGTAATGTGAGCATGGCTTGACTTTTTAAACATCTACCCTTTCTACTTTAGAATTCACAATCATCATAGGATAATGTTAGTGCTCCAGTTTTCATTCTTAGCACTTACCCAACCTTCCTGCTGTTACCTTTCCTCAAAATATAATTGTCCCTAGAACTCAATTTCCTTTCTGAGTCAGGATTAAAATT